>JAEAOA010001115.1:0-37500 GCA_016746295.1 Potamilus streckersoni | reverse complement strand
CACCAAGTCTGATGGATGCTTCAGAGACTATGTGTATCGACTCCGTTAAACACAATCAGAAGATTGCTGTTAACTCCGACCACTTTGGGTATTTGCGTACATAGCTGAGTAGCATATAGAATATCGGTGTTTTTGTGTCTACCTAGAAAATATAGCTGGATTTGATTGTCTGTCCAGCATTACATCATCGTATTCAAAATCTTTAAGCACGTTGTATCATCTCTGATCATATACAGATGGTGCTACTAAATATAACTTTCCCCACTTGAGTCATCTCATTATCAAATCAAGCAACAGTTGCGTCTTACCAGACTCAGATGAATCTAAGATAATTGCTCTGATAGAATTTGGTAGTGCTGTATGATGTCTGAGTAGCTCTTTCTTTCGTATCGCTGAGAAATTAATGTTATCCATGTTGTAGAAATCTAATAAATTAATGCGATCACATAACAACACATACCAGTACAACGACGTGACTTCATCAAAACAATAAATACTAGGTAATGTGGCTGTAATATATTTATACAAACCTGGTGAACTTGACGGTGGTAAATAAAGAGCAGCTGATCCTATTTGGAGTATTACTACACATGAAAGTTTCAGCGGGGTAAGATCCTACAGTTTACACACAAGATTCATCTGCTCTTAAAAGTGTATTTGTACGTGAACAACTACAAGTAATTCCTAAAAAATACACAATTACCACCGCCTTCTGTGAATGCATATCGATTACACTTAAGACAAGTAAACATCACATTTTGCGTGTATGGCCGGGACTACTATTAATTCTATCCAAGACAAATTGTTGTTAGCCATTAGAAGAACACTGCCTCAACATTACTGTTTTGCAGGAAGAACAATGATTATTTAGTTGTTGTTTCAGTGACATGATAAACTTTACATGGAAGTCAAAGTTTCACTTACTTTGTTTATCAGATCAGATTTTCCTTGCCATACTGTCACAAATGTTAGCAGTTGTTTTCTGCGCCATTGCGCAGTCTGTTATAACAATCCGTAGCTGAAATATTCTTTTGACTCTCAACACAGCTAGATAAACTAAATTAGACCATTCGACACGATCGTCGACGATTCAGATATTTGTATCAGCAACTGTTAATCCTTGTGACGAATAAATCGTTACAGCATATTCAAGAGTCCACGGAGATGTGCCCATCGTTAACGCTCCCTCAACAACACTCACAAGAATAACAACACTATCACGATGAACGAGCTGTTGTTTCTCATTAATTCCAGGAATTTCAACTTGAATATTTTGTTTGCGTGAATCTGCTGGTCAATTATATAATAGCACAGTAAAATCTAAAAACTGATCATTGTGTAATAGAAATAATTGCTCTTAAATTGTATCAAACTATTTACCGACATGCAATTATCAAATCAGCAGGCCTCCACACATTCCGAACATCATTCACATGAGTCTCTGCAATTACTTTACGCATTATCTCACATTAAATCTTATCTGCTTGCAGTTTGATTAACTTTTTAAAATCTTTCAGTGGTTCATCAGTACCTCTATGATTATCAATTGTCTTCTCATAATAATCTACGAATATTTTAAACAGTCAGGCGGAGATAATCCAATAAAGGGTGTTGGTTGACCATGATCGCCACACATAATAACATCAGTATTTCTTGTCAACAACCAATCAAGAAATATTTTTAACACATCTAAAGACACTGTATATATCTCATCCCAGATAATGATCTTAGGAATATATTTTTCACGTATTCTCCTTGGAGCCCATGCATATCCCTTCCATCTAAAGAGGCTGTGATAAGTATGAGACTGATATCCTCGTTCGTTAATTTCTCTGGCAAGCCGTAGATTCAGAGTTAGTACCACCATCAAAATTCCCTGAACAGGAATACTTTAATTGCACGTGTTATCCAACCAGAACCTCCAGGTCCATAGAGATGCAATTACATATTGGCACATCAGCGCCAATTAGTAATTGTTTTATTGATATAAAATGAACCCGTGGTGACTCTAACTGAGGTATCGGGAAGTCTATTTATCATCGATAATGAGTTTATCGAAACGTATGGGAGCATCAGTGCTGCTCCCAACTGTACCTAATTTAGTTCCTTTCTTTAATCATTATTCCGACTTATAAATATGCTTCTCTCTCTGCTGTATTAGTAATTATGAAATCAAGTTCAGCATCGTCGATAATTAATCTTGTACGATGTCGTTTATGTTCATATGATACTCTTTGTTTAAATTTACGAATTATTTTTCTGCCAAGATATTTTGAAAGCTTTTTTTCGAGATCGTTATAGACGAGATTTTTTTTATCACGTTTAATATTTCTTTTGTTTTGGTAACCAAACTTGTTTCTGCGGACGATATGATATACCTGCTTAACTTACAACCAACGATATCAATATTTGTACAAAAATCATATATCGTAATAAAACTATTGGAATCAAAACTCGTTCATTAAAATGTTTTTCAAACCAAACAGAGACAACCAGATAAAGGTTTTCCGATGAAAATTCGAATAACCCAATACATACAGATTCAGTTAAGTCAACATCTTGCAAGGGTCCGTTTGTCGCAACTTTTATCATCTCGTGTGTTGGATGTCCAAATCTTTTGAAATTCTCCGAACACACTCCCATTTGAAGAAAACTTCCAGAATAACACGCAGCCATATAAACCTAGATAATATTCTTATAATCTTAACATATACTCTTCTCATACAACAGAAATTCATCCGCAACATTCTGGCATAAAGTACATTAAATTTGAAGAATTTATGCCAAGCCATGACCAAAATTGGCTAACATTTCTAAAGGGAGGTCAGACTTTCAAACATCTCTCTAATACTATTCATCAGACATTGAACAAATCTGAAAGTATTCTGATACCAAGGGATTTTAAATTTAAGCGCTTGATAATTTAACATATAGTATGGTAACCAGGGTCTACATATGGGAAATCTTAAGGATTGTTGAGACTGTTACAACATGTTGCAGAAAACACTGGCATGATGAGAATTTAAGTTTATATAAAACAGCATGGCTGCAGGTGCTAAAATAGATAAACATTTGACCAATTCTTCGAAATTAACATGTTTTAACAGGCTTTGATCAGATTTTACGGAAAGTGTCGCAGTTTAAACGCATTTCAGATGTTTACAAATGTTTCTCTTCGCAATCAATAGATAAAAAGGAAACATTTGCAAAATGATATTTAGAAAAACGTCCTGTCTGAGAACAGAATTTATACAATTTTAACAGAAATTGTTTTTCACTGCTGGATAAATAGTAAGGTAAGCACAAGCGCAATAGAAGTTGATAATTAATTAATAATAAGATTATTTATTAAGATTGGCGTGTAACAGAAAGAAACGTGTTCATATCTAGAACTAAAAAGTGGATTAATGGATTCTAATTTTAGATCTGTTGCCATGTTGTACAATTCGGCGAAAAACTTTAATCTCTTTTCGTAGAAAACTCTATCTTCCAAGAAAAACAATTTACATGGAGCCTTTTCCAACCGAACCAAAATTGTGTCTTTGTTCAGTATACCTATATATTTATTATTCAATTACTAAAATAGAATCACTGCAGTCACTAAGTTTAAGACACAAGCACGTTACTTTTGCACACCAATAAATGTATTTTAATATCAGACGTTATTGACGTATATAATATTCTGTATTTATGCTTTTTTAAAATACAGTGTTTTTGCAAAAATGATATTTATAATTGTATTTGCAGAGGTTTATTGCAAACAATACTTGACCATATTTGAAATTAATTAATATGTTGAAACCAGTTCGGCATTTTAGTTATTAATAGTGACACTTGCTAGTATTGACATATCATAATGTCTAAAACATGTCATTTATATTGGATCACGTGTAGGTATGTAATATATCATGTGGTATTAGTCAGCAATTTGTTTGTACGAATATGTGTATTTTCCTTGATTTCATAATAACATATATAATAATCAATTATGGTCTTGTCCTGAAACAGTTTTTAATTAAATCATTAAAGCAAAAAACACACGACCCTTCATAATATCCAGGCTGATGATCAGAAGTTCTAATATGCAAATAGTGTAAATGACTTTGTCGAAAAGGTGATGCATATATTACGGCATCAATTTAGTCATTCTAATTCTTTCCCGCTTGAAATTTGGGAGGAAGCACATTGTTTAGCTCTTTGAGTTATTATTTCTTATTAATTTCTTATTCCAATTAGCATAATGGCAGACTAGCAAAGGGTGCACGTTTTACTCGTAAATGTTAGATAATTCTTTAGTATTTTCTTTTCTCACATAGGGTCACAGTAGCAAATGCAGATTTATTATATTGTACAGTTTAAATATAAATTATTAATAATCATTTTCATATTCAATATGGAATTCATACATAATTAATTTATATATTTATTTTGCGTAATTTTAGTTATGTTTTCCTATTTTTAAACTCCATGTATAATAACAAATGTAGTATATTTATAGTATATAATTTAAATGATGCATTCCAAACAGTTACGTAAATTTCAACACAGCTATACAGTCAGTATTTTAGTGCATGGTGAAATGTGTTAGTTGATTTAGGACTTCGAAGGTATGGAGTTGTGTTCAAAGAGACTTCAGTGTGATTATAAGCATAAATGTGTTCGATTCCAAAATGTTGTTGATTTTATGACCCATAGATGATCCTTGAAAATATAAATTTCATCTTGATTTCCGAAACGGAATGTTAGATCAACATGGAATGTTCAACAGAACATTTATTATGATGTCTAGTAGCGTTTGTATCAGAAGATGATGTCAAACTAGTCAGCAATGAAAATGATGCAGAAAGGATATCCAATACGGTTACCAAAGAATCCGTGTTGTTAATCTAGCTATTATTACTGTAATACAGATTTTAGCATTGAGCAGAGAAACTGCTGGTATTAGGCGTGCAGAAGCAAAACACAAATGGGATATATTCTGAATTATTGGATTTGGAGCTCAAATAATATTTTAAATTCCACAGACGGCTGCTGCAGACAATATTGTCATCTTATAATCCAAAAGTTTTTTTTGGTCTATTTCTTTTGCATTAAAAATTGTACATTATCGCTGAGATAGATTCAATCACATATATTCATCTATCTGTATGTATGTATGTATGTATGTATGTATGTATGTATGTATGTATGTATGTATGTATGTATGTATGTATGTATGTATGTATGTATGTATGTATGTATGTATGTATGTATGTATGTATGTATGTATGTATGTATGTATGTATGTATGTATGTATGTATGTATGTATGTATGTATGTATGCATGCATGCATGCATGCATGAATGTATGTATGTATGTATGTATGTATGTATGTATGTATGTATGTATGTATGTATGTATGTATGTATGTATGTATGTATGTATGTATGTATGTATGGATGTATGTATGTATGTATGTATGTATGTATGTATGTATGTATGTATGGATGGATGGATGGATGGATGGATGGATGGATGGATGGATTTATGCATGTATAAGTGCATTAATACATTTATAAATGTATATATTTATGTAGGCATTCATTCATGTATGTATATATGTATGCAAGTATCTATATGCATTTAGTAACACATCTTCTCTTTCCAAATCAAGTTTGTACTGAAAGTGGTGCAAGACCGTTGAACTAAATGGCTAAATTCAACTGCATGTAGTTTTCATTTTCCTATGTCTAGCCACATATCGAAAAAGTGTTAAAGTCTGGATTCATATGTAAGGAATAATTACACTGAAGTTGCGCTATTGACCTTAGCCCTGCACAATTTCATCGTTTGCTGTAGGTTTGTTTCAATCGTTTCTTGTCATAAATGTTGTGAATGACATCTGAGTTACATTGATAATTTCAGCCCTATAACCAACTAGTCTGTCTGTATGTATCAATATGGCTATCTGGAAAATGCTTAAAGTCAGTCTATCCCTCCTGAAAGCAGATATCATGATAGCGATGTCAATGTTGATTTTATCATCGAGGCGAAAGATAACTTTTTTTTACTGTGGTCTTTTTCTGAATCCTTAAATATTGCTTACTCATGGATACATTGACTGATAGAAGAAATGTGTGATTTTTGTATTATAACCTTTCTTATAAAATGCTTCCTTTGACCAACAGTTTGAACGTCTGGAATTTAATGTTAAATAGGGTTTTATTATTTATGGGTTAACGTTCAGATCTCAAGATCATTCAGTGTCGGAAAAAAGGGGTTTAAAAAAACATGATTGTTGCTAGGGTTAGAAAGAATACGATATATTTCAGAATAAAATGTTAAACGAAGACTGGATTATATTATATGCAGTGGCATTTAAGCAATCACGAAAATCATATGATGTTTGCCTAGGATTCACTGGTTATGTCTATTAAGTATGTGCGGAAGGTGGCGCTAGAGAGTCTAAGTTATTTATTCTGCACCCAGAATTATGACTGGTGCAAATATGCCGCCTCGTGATGTCTAAAATGCTAGTGCCACGCAATGTTTGGCCTCTTGATATTTCGGAGACGAAGTTTTATAGTCAATATTAGCAAGATATGGTCGTATCCTATGTCAGCGAGTGGGAATCTAAGTGTTTTGACAATGTTGGTGCTAGACCGGAAGCGTTCCCTCACTAAACTTTATCATCATGGTAATGCTGTTTTCGGTCTGGAATGTGCAAAGTCCATCTACTATATGGTTTGTGGGGACCAAGGGTATTAGTTAGCACTGTTATTTTAGGTGGCAAAGTACAAGAGCTGTAGTTCTCCCTCATTGGTCGTTTGACTCCAGTATGGATATAAAAGCCTTAGGTCTCATCTGATCTCCCCGACTTCTGTGATGTGAAGAGGAAATTGAGGAGGAAGCGAGAAGACTTGGAAAAATCAGACCCATACAGGGAGATTAACAAAGAAGAGTTTAAAGAGAGTGAAGGCAAACTGGTTGCAAGACCAGTATCAGGAAATAGGGAAAACCCTAAACAAGAATACTAGTAAAAAGGTATACCAGCTGTCGAAAGACCTGACAAAAGAGAAACAGGGTAGATATACCACAACCCTGGACAAGGCTGGTATATGTGGAAGAAATAATGCCAGAAGGTGTTCAAGCAGGAATAACCATTATGATAGATGTCTTCACAATAAACTGTAAATAAATCTGGCAAACAGTAGAATGCCCACCTGCGACCAAGTATCTGATCACCACTTCCACTAGGAAATGTGATCTAAATCTTTGACAGAGCTAACGAAATATTAGCATTATTTGTCACCCAAGTAATGAAATGCATAAGATCATCTTCAACAGACTGACACTCCAAATCAGGAACGGCAAAGCCTATATGGAAGGACTGCAACATCATGCTAGGGTTTTTGATCAACCTTATATCAGGTCCATATTCCTGTATGAATGTGAGATATGGACCTTAAAAGCAGAACTAGAGAGGAGAAACCGTGCCAAAGAGCTGATATGTTATCGAAGGATCAGGGACATCTGAGGCACGTTTATGATGAAGAGGTGATCATTCGAATCCAAATCCAAACGAAGATCATCACGTCACTGCAAATAAAAACACACTAAGATGGTATTGGTTTACCTGGCCCGTCAAAACCTATCCTACAGAGCACTGTGACAGGATTAAGAACATGAGGCAGACAGAAAAAGAGATGTGAAAAGCGGACAGGCATGTACCTCAAAAGACGGGAGAACAGGGCAAAATGAAGAGAGATTATCACAAAGTCATGAAAGGCGTCCCTACTTCAAGTTAGTGTACAGGATAAATGCAAAAGAAAATGATAGAAAATAACGAGAATGGAGCAGAAAAAAACCCAACTGCTATTGAATATGATTTTGAGTTGGTTAAGGTCTGGTTGCGTGTACTTAATTGCGTCGTTAGTGGACGATCAACTCTGCTATGTTGTTCTTAAGGAAGCTCCTACCTTTGATAATATTGGTTTAAGTGAAAATAATCTTTACTGTGAGCAATGATTTAATGGCTGAAATCAATCCAGTGACACTATTTAAATTGTGAAATACATTTTACATTCAAGAAAAACTGCAGGAAATCTCATAGAGGACTTTGAACAAACATTTGTACCTCTCATCACATGAACAAAGAAAAGTAGGGAACTATCTGTAAAAGAAAAGCGAGCAACCGAACAGATGGAAGCACACTAACTGATTCAGAAGAAAATCAGGATAAAGTTCGTGAGATATATAAATGTACCAAGGCCATTAAACAGGCTCGAGGGCAACTTCAGAAGCCAAAACATGTTTGACAGGGGCGATTGAGGAATTCAAAGAAGATATGCGAATAAAAAGGAGAAACCGTTAATGTAATCATAAAATACACTCTTGTAAATCATGAACTATCTGGAGAAGCAATAGATTGACATCAACGTTCCACTTGAATAGAAGTCACATGTGCAAACAACACCTTACCACTTTCTGGAACTAGTTCTTACGTTAATTGTATGTATATTGCACTTATCATACGCGAAAACATTAAAAGAAAATTTCAAATAGATCAACACGTTGACACTGAATGACGTTAAATGGTATTTAGAGGATTTACGGTAAAGAAAATAAATGCATCGATGATCATTGGAACCATTTTGTACAACTATATACTGTACTTAATAGCGGAGAAAATTGAAGAAGGAGATAACCACAATCCTAAACCAATAGGTATGCTTTCATTACATATAGGGAACTATCCAATCAGCATCCATTTGACATTTGCATTACGTTTCTGAAGGCATGTCATGTTCAGTGTACAACTTGGCAGAAAACTCTTTCTTGGTGTGTGAATCCTTCAGCATGTTGATAGTAACTCAGTGTCTGGGCTATATGATGATGTGCACCGTTCTACGTCATAAAGATAACGTTATTGTCTTGTGCCGCAAGTACATTACAATAGTAAACTGTACGACAGTACGCTGCAATGTGCGCAAAACGCATCATTCAGTCAGTTAATGAATAACTCAAGGTTGTTTAAACCTATTAATCAGTTTTGGATCATAAACGTTTTCTAAGTGAAGATTTTGCTAATTTCTATAGAAGTTTCCCGTAATGTTAGCAATCATACATAAATGCTCAAAGATATGTTTCCCGTGTAGTACTTTCAAAAATGTTCCTTTGATGCGATATGGATATTTTACGGAAGTTTTTATTTTCAAATCAGATCATTTTGTTGTAATAAAAGTAACTACCTTGTACCACAAGAAGAGATGCTCCAAGTCTTCATGGGACCGGCTATGATTCCAGCTGGTGCTAAAGTTCTTTTATAACTTTGTATCATCAGAAAATATGTTTGCATTATTCGTAACTGAATAGGGATAGTAGTTGGCAAATGTCAAGAGTATATAAAACCACGCCACTGCATAATCCACTGGTGTCCAAATGATATTATGTTTCATAAAACCAACTCTTGTCTATTGCACAGAAACTTTTTTATTCAGTCTCAAAGACTTCCTGTAACGCAGCAGTGAACTGCGTATCCATGTCCTGTGTTTCAGCGTGTAGTGTTCTATGGAAAATGTTTGAATAGATAATATCGGTTTCACTATTATAATCGTATGCTGAAGTCCTATTCCGTTAATAAAGAAGCTGAGTAACACAAGACATAATCGTGTAAAATACCTATTTGTTTTAATTCTTTCAAGGTTGAGTGGATTTAGATTTGGAACGTAATGGTAATCTTGTCCCCAAGTCAGTCTGTTGTGCAATGAAAATTCGGACAAGCCTATTCCCTCCCATAATAAATATGTTCACCTTCACTCCCTTGGATTGCTAAAATGTGTCACTTATTCTCATTTTCGTTTGTGGAGTGAGTGTTTTCAATAAAGAAATAAGAATAATAAGTGCCTTACCACCACCAGTACTATTAATCCAACAAAAACAACAACAACAACAACAATAACAACAACTGATGCTACTAATAATAACGAGAAGAAGAAATAGAGGAGAAATATGAAGGAAGACGCATATGCTATTTCTTGCATAGCACTTTAGTCTAATATAGTTCATGCGGTGTTTAATACTTATACTTGGTCCGTACTTCCACACGGGTTAAAACATTTATATAGTCGTTTACCAAGCCAGAAGGATGCCTTGAAGGATGATTATAACATATCACTAAAAGTCCATAAATTCTCAACAAAAGTACACAAACATCTAGAACTATCTCACATTATGATAAAAGCATGTAAAGGTCTATTATTTTTAATGTTTTCATTTTGAAATAGAGAAAATGACAGAAAATAGGGTGGTATAATTATTTTGTGTCAAAACGGGAAGTATTATCGAGAGATTTCGGAGTAAAAAAACACCATAATTAATACCTGGATGTGGCAGTATATATGCGTCATTGCTCCATAAGAGCCAGCCAACAAAATCGGCACTGACAGCCAACAGCACCTGTTCCAGCGGTAGATGAAAGGACGGGACTGTTCATTTATTACAATGATCTGAATTTGCATAAATTTGTATTCTTCCAGCGACTATTCTATATCAACCTGTCCACTAATAGGAATCTGTCAACTGTTTCACTCTCTCACGTGCCTAGGATACGTTTGGTCTAGTCTGTGACCGATGCATTTTACGACCAACATGTATCTGAATCATTCGTATGACTCGAAATGAGACAGATAATACGGCTGTCAACCACCAACTTACAGTTATTTGCGCATCTTGAACTTATTCCTGTCAGTCGTGTTAAGAGTGAGTAAAAACAGTGATTTATACATGGACGGCCAATTAAGCGCCACATTTAACTTGCTGTCAAGAGTATTCTGAAGATATCATAGAAAACGGCTACGACAAATATATGAACGAATTGTGACATATAAAACACACGACACAACATACACTTGCTGGATATAATTCATATACCAGGTCGTATACAGACTTGCACTCAAGTACCTTAGACTTTAGGGTAGGCACTTACAAAGCATTTACATATATCGCAAAATAAATGTTAGAGAAATAGTTTGAATTTTTACAATATTTCAAGAGTTGAAATAGTAATTGACGCATAGAGGGAATTCGTGACCGAATCCTCTACCCAAGGGGAGATCACTATTGTCTGACATTTATCTTGATGGATAGATGAGTTTTGGCACTTGGTTGCAAAACAAAATTCAGCAATACTGTATTTGTGAGTAATAAGTGTACTCCTAAAGTCTAATGACCGGAAAGAGTATTTGAGAAAGAAATTATGAATTCTCTAAATCGACTCCCGTCAATACATTTATCGGTAATTAAGACTGTATCAACCAGTTCAATTTTCAAACTGAACAGAGGAAGAAATAGCAGAACATACATATGAACATGGCCGAAAAATGATAGTCAACTATTCGATTATGAACAGGGTACGTAAAATGTAGGTCTCTATTATCCTTCTTTGTCCAGATGGTTTGTATGACAAAAAGGTTTGTTTGTTGGTTTATGGCAAAGCAACATAAGTAGATTATTTAGTACTAAGGAAACTGGAGCAAAGTACCGTGCCAATGGAAGACAAAACAGTAACCGGCCTGGGCTGACACAATGGAAGTATTCGATCAAGCACACTTTTGGACGCGAGTCCGACATGCTAACCACAGCATTACTATGGCTCCTGTGTACATAAGTTAATTCTTATAAGATGTGGGAAGGCACACAATCCTATTCTACATTCTCAAGCCCTCAAATGGAGTTAAAACAAAACTCATGGGAAAATATTCTATTTTAAAGCAACATGCAATATACGTTTGAAAATATATTCATGTTAAAATACAGATTTATTCTCACTGACTCGTAGGTGCCTTTGTAACTTTTATGCTAAATTTAAGCAAAAGTTCTCAACGCACTCTTTTCTGAATTATATTTTATTGCCATCACTAGATACATGTCTGCATTAAAAGCATTGACATCATTGCTGTGTATTTTGTAACATACTTAATGCAAGGGAACTATGGCAATCAGGACTGTCATAAACTTTATATTGATCCAATTTAGGACTGAATATATTTCATATCAAATGACAGTATAATAATTCGTTTGCATAGTCATGACTGTCCATTCATTCAAAATAGGTACTATGTATTTACAATATATTGTAATTTTAGCATAATCATTTGACACTGATTTATTCATGTATAAATAGCAGGTATTCAATCTCAAATATGTCGAGACTCTCTCTCGGTTTTGTTTTAAAGTGTTGTTATGAAATAAAATAATAAAAACTTGTTGCTCCATCACAACCACTTGATGATGACAAAGAAAAAGTTTGGATGACATATTGGATTTGTGTGGTATCCAATATTTGTGAAACTATAGTCAAAGATGTAAAGACATATTGGAAGAATAACGTTGTTGTCCTTTTATTTCCTCTGAAAGACCCGTTATTTCAGCTTTATTTCTTGTTACACAAGTAACGGTGTGAACTTGTCATTTGTGAAAAGACCAATAATCTTAATGAGATTTTGTTGGAAAACGAACTATGCTTTTGTTTCCACAAAAGTTAGCCTCTGGCGAAGTAAAGGATATTGTTAGAACAATACACTGGATATGAATCTGTTTTATAATGTGTATTACATCATTAACGTGTCCATAAACATTTTAGTATATAAGATACAAATACGTACTTGAAGAATGACGACGTCGTATCCTCAGAAACATCTGCTAGTTTGACTCAACTCTTTCTTATTAGTCGTTTCAGTATAATCATGTCTAATTACATTAGCATAATGAAAACGGTATAATTAGGTTACATTTTACAGTTGTTATTGTTTGTTGGGCTTAACATCATTTTTCAGCACCCGATAGGCTATTCATGGCGGCCAGTATTAATGGTGGAGGAAGAAACCCGGAAATCACCGGAAAGAACCATCGACCCACCAGAAGCTACTGGCAAGCTTTCTCACATATCCACATTTGCCGAATCCTAGACTCGAACCCACGCAGACAGAGGTGAGATGGCAGTGATCCGTAACGGACAGCGCTTTAGACCACTAGGCCAATCGGGGCCCCCACAATCCTACAGTGTTAACATTTTACAGTGTTTTGTAGTTCTAAATGAATAGTGCAAGAATGTACGATATTAATCGATTTTATAGCTATTAGAATTAATTGTCTTGATAAAACATTCTTCATTCTCACTGAGTTAAAGATTCGTAGGGCTTTTCTCTAGGAAAGTAATGCAGTTTACCTTATATGTATATTTTTACGAATAATACAACATGAAATGCTTCGCCAGTCAGTCAAAGTCTTCAAATAATTTGCAGACAAAATGGAAATGGTCTTAAGGTCTCTAAATAACGGCACCGTTAAATGTCATTGTAAAGGTTTAGTCAAGTTTCCATATAATTAATAACCCGAGTCTCCTTACTAGAAAGATTGATCGGATAAATAAATTCTACAAAGAAAGATTTGGGTTTCTGATTACAAAATAATGGTTGTTCATAAATCAGCAATCACAAATGGTTGTCTTTATATGCGGTGTTAAGTATTAATTTATCCAATGCTATTAAGTCTCTGGAAATATGGTTTTATAACAAGACCCATTGAGTAGAATTCCCAAAGCTTACTCCTACCAGTACCATGGTTTATTTTAATGGAACAAGTTACAAACTATACTGAAACTCCTACGCATACTACTGCTTATTTTAGTGGAGGAGATTACAAACTATATTGAAGATGCGACCCATACTAAGGTTCATTTAATGGTCCACGTTACAAACCATATTCAAACTCCTACTTGTAGATCGGTTCATTTAATGGGGTACGTTGCAAACTATAATGAAACTCCTACCCATACTACGGTTCATTTTAAAGAAGCTAATTGCAAACTGTATTGAAAGTCTTATCCATAATATGGTTCTTGTTAATAAGGCTCCTTACAAACTATATTACAATTCCTACCCAAGGTTTATTTTAGCGAGGCACTCTACAAACTATGTTGCAATTCCTAACCATATAAAATTTCACTTTAAAGGGGCACGTTGCAAACTATATTGAATCTTCTACAATTCATCAATGGTACTTCTATCAATCATCCATGGTATTCATGTAAATCACGTATGGTACTCTTCCCAATTATCCTTAGTACTCCTACAAATCATCCATGGTACTTCTGTCAATCATCCATTGTATTCCTGTCATTCATCCACGGTACTCCTGTTAATTATCCATGGTACTCCTATCAATCATCCATGGTACTCCTATCATTCATCCATGGTACTCATACTAATCATCCATGGTGCTCTTATCAATCATCCATGTTACTCCTTCCAATTATCCATGGTACTTCTATCGTTCATCCATGATATTCCAGTCAATTATCCGTGGTGCTCATTCCAATCATCCATGGTACTAATACCAATTATCCATGGTACTCGTACGATTCATCCATGGTACTCCTATCAATCATCCATGGTACTCCTGTCAATCATCCATGGTACTCCTATCATTCAAACATGGTTCTACTATCATTCAGCCATGGTACTCCTATCAATCATCAATAGTATTCCTGTCAATCATCCATGTTACTCCTGCCAATCATCCATGGTACTCCTATAATTTATCCAAGGTACTCCTATCAATCATCAATTGTACTTCTGTCAATTATCCATGGTACTCCTGTCAGTCATCCATGGCACTCCTATTAATCATCCTTTGTACTCCTGTCAATCATCCATGATACTCCTACCAATCATTCATAGTGCTTATGTCAATCATCCATGGTACTCCTGTTGATAATCCATGGTATTCCTGTCAATCATCCATGGTACTCCTATCAATCATCCATGGTAATAATATTCATCAATTTATCTGAAAAAGGCTGTTCAAGAGCAAATAGAAAAATATGATAGAAAAAAAAATCGAAATTAACCAGTGACCATGACCTTCCAGACAAGACCAATAATATTCTATCTGACATACTTTATAGTATTTAAGCAAATCAAATAAACTGACCTTTTTTAATTAAGTCAATTTGCTCTAAATATATAGAGCAGGAAAGGAAAATTAAAATAATTAGAATAATCTTGAAAGTGAGCCTTGTGACATGTTTTATTAAGGATTTATAGTGTATACAGAATTCGTTCATTTACTTCAAGTGTCCGTTTTTGTGTTCTGTATTTTCAGAGTATTTTTAACACTTTTTCAGTCATATCGCCACGATGTCTGCAGTGTGGTAGTTTGGTGGTGATGTCTAGAACTGGTGCATCATGCCGCAGACATGTAGCATGATGACCTACCCAGTCAAATTATCTTGATACCAGGCGGACTAGTCTTAACACTGAACTCTTAATGCTGAAATCACGACAAGGAAGCTGTCATTATCATTTTTATACGTCTTTCTGTGTGTGTATGTATATATATATATATATATATATATATATATATATATATATATATATATATATATATATATATATATCTTAACTTAGAAGTACAATGTTAACTCCTACATATGAACTGCACGAAAATGTCACCGGTATAGACCAAATTAAATTCTGTCTTCTAAAGTTCGAATTTGTAAAATATTAAAACTGTTGTTTCCCAAATATGATGAGCACGTTTTTGTCTTGTTCATTACATAATTCTTTACACTCTTTGAATGTCAGCGGTTTAGTGATATAGCGCGTCAACCTAAATGCAAGTAACTACTCTGACATTTGGAGTTTCGAACACAAAAGGAGGTGTAGTTCCTTGGTTATATCAAGCTTTCAATGAAATATAACAGTTCTAAGAACAATAAAAATAAGAACAACAACAACAATAGAAACTGTTAGTTATCATACGGCAACGTGATGACGGTTAACAAGCAAAATGCGATCAAACAACTATTCTTCTAAAGGCTAGTCGGGATAGTTGTACATTTTACAAACGTTCTAGTGTGTTCGTACTTTCAATTTGTAATTAAAGGTTTCCATGTGCAATCAAGCTTTGTTTAGATAACTTAAATTGTAATTTTCTGTTAGGCATTTAAATCATACAAGTTACAATTTTAGCAAAGGGGACAATACGAAACTCTAAAATTAGAGATTTCATATTTGCTGATTTGTTTTGAAGGCTTCGTTGTTGTCGCCATTTCCCATTATTTGTAACTATTCACATTAATAAGGAATGAAACAATACTGAAATAATTGTCAAAGTTTAATGCATTTAGCAGGTGTGTGTGTGTGTGTGTGTTGATAGTGGAGAGATAATCTACAAACTTATCTTCCAAGGCCACCGGTCATCTGGACCGTGCATAGTATGTTGCACAATGTACATCGATTTGTACGTGGCGTCAATCGCGATTATGAAATATTAACATATTATTATATGCTCTTATTTTTTCTCCGTTAACTTTACATTGTCAGAATCGTGCAATATTCACCGATATTAAACACATTCATATCGTATTCCACGTGCAAAGGAACTATTTTCTAACGTAAACAATTTTTTTATGAACGAACTAAAGCAGATATTTCATGGACGGTCACATACCAGCAAATAGTTCATAGACTGACGCATATAAACTGCTTTGGCACATTCCGCGTTTACTTTTTTGATACAATGTTTCAGATCTAACTACATATAGACGCTATAGAGGTTACAGTAGTATAGGAAAATGAGAGTTTTGGCCCACCCCCCCTCCCACACCTCCTCCCCCACCCCGCCAAACCCTCATTTCCCTATACTACTACTATGTAGACAGATATTTTGTAACCAGAAAAAACAACAGGTGTTGGAATGCGATAAGCTCTGTCAACAGAAGTGACGAATTTGTTAGAACAGCGCATGCGTGGAATATGATTATTCTAAAGACAGCAAATGGGTTTTACCACAAATTTTTTATCAGATAACAGGATGAAAATTAAACTGTGCATTAGAACGTTTCAGTTAACAAGGCGGAAATTAAACTAACATTATAATGAAAATGATATTATTTTAGTTATATTATATCTTATGTTTAGATAAAATTTTATGTTACTCATATTTTTTGTGATATTTTTTTTTCATACTTGCTAACCCTCATTGGTAGAATATCTGTTAACATATTGTCAATAATACGAAATTCACGTAATAAATCATCCATATTATATTTAACTCCTCGTAGGTAAGACCGGATCTGATCAAGTAGTTTCTTGTAAGTTTTAATTGATGTTAAACAACCGTGCTTCTTTATCAAAAGTCTTGGTTCTACTTTTTTACACGCCGCTGTAAGTGAAACACCAATAGCGGATATGATTAACAAAAAAGAATTTAATGATACCCCACTTGAAATTATGCCAGAACTGGTCATTAACAAGGGTAGATAAGATATTACTCGAAGGATCTTGTTGTAGTATTTGTAACATTTTTTTCACGCACCAAAGTTTTTTATGATAATATTTATAGTATTGTATTAGTGCGTCTACATCTTGTTTTGGAATATCTTTTGAAATATGATTGAAATAAACTATACTTCTTTTCATTATAATATTAGTTCACATAGTCCTATGTTTGGTTAATCCATAATAAGAGCTGGTTGTTCAGCTATAAATTCCAAACACCAGAGAAAAATTGCTAATTTTAAAGTTTTATCAACTGGTTCAAGTACAAATTCTTCTTCAGAATTTTTGTTTATAATTACAGATAATACTCCAGATGAGTCATCATTTGGATGACGAAATAGATATTTGGTAGATATTCTAAACTTTGCACTGCCAAGCACTGACAATCTATACACACCGGTAACTTCTGCAATATATTTGATATAATTATTTTTTGGTGTCCACCCAGTATAACCAGTATCAACAGTATACACAATATTTTTAATCTGTTTGTGAGGAATTTTAACCATACTCGTTTTCTCAACAATATTAGGAATTCCAATGATAATATCATTGAGTTTTGTGTTAATATCATTGAGTTTTATGTTAATATTAGCGAGTGTAATGTTAGCAATTGATGGATTTCCAAAAAAATCATCTTTAAGAGTGTTTATGTTTCTACGAAAATTTAAAAACGTTTTTACGTGACCGGTAAATTCATTTTTGAGCGCTGTTATTTCATTACTGATTAGAACGTCCTGATCATCGACATATTTCTTAGTTACAGCGTCTCCATCTGTAGTTGGATATCCAAGATCTGTAATTTTGTTCTGGTTCATAACAATATTCCCATTAAATAAATCACCAGCTTTTTTTAACAAAATCATTTACTGACCTACCAGAATCTTGTATCTTACCTTGATTGTTAAAAGTCATGATATTATCAGCAACCGCATTAGGAATTCGTACAAGTACATCCGGCAGTTTTACATCACTCGTTTTTAAGCGTCCTTCTTTGTCCTGGAAAATGACGACTTCATCTGGTTCTACACTGGTAAGATTTAGTAAATTATTGATTTCACTTTTGAGCTGATCAAGAGTTGCATATTTAGATAAGTCACCTTGGTAACCTTTTATGGATAAATCTCCTGATAGTATTCCAAATTTTGCATAGTAACTCATTATTTACTGTCTTAGATAAAATTATCAACACTAGTTTAATATTATACAAAATGGCAAAATCGTCGATATTAAACTTTGATACAGAGAAGCTGGTGAAACACAAACATAACAAAGAACTTCCTGATTGTCATTATCTTATTGTTGGGCAAACTGGATCAGAAAAAACAAATTTGCTAATGAACTTGCTTCTTGGTGATAATTTTAACTACGATAGAGTCTATATTTACACAATCAATCCACAGCAAGATAAGTATGAGTTATTAGGCGATTATAATGACAAACTTCGTGATGAACTTAAGGCTGGTGAAGATTTTTTTATAATTAGGCAGCCAGAAGATCTTATTCCAGTTAATCAACTTGATGCAGATGAACATAAGATAGTAGTTTTTGACGATATTCCGCTAAATAACATGGAGATGAACAAAATAAGATCGTATTTCTCACTGTCACGTAACAAACAATGTAATTCTGTTTATCTCGCTCAAGGATTTTATAATGTTGACAGATTTATTCGGAGAAATACGGGTTGTTTTATATTATTTCCAGGACTGGACAATGTTGACGTTAGAAATATTGCAAGCAAACACTGCGGTGACGTGACAAAAGATAAGTTTATTGAACTTTACCGTTATGCTACAAAATATAAATACAACTTTTTCTTATTTGATAAACTTACAAATGCTCCAACTAAAATGTTTTGCTGTTGTACTGACACTTACTTACAGTAAGGGTTTCAATTTTATAAAATTTATAATAATAATAATGGACAAACGAGCAAGATACAGACAACACATAGAAGATCTAAAAAAACTTGCTCAATCTCAGACATCGCTTAAGCAAAAAGTACAACAAGGACGAAGTGGGCAAGTAACCGCTACAGAAGCAACAGCTACAATTTTCAAGCCGGTTACTGAAGCACTATTAGGTAAACAACCTGAAACTAAACCACTTTCAGAAGAAGAACTTAAACAACTGCAGGAAAAAGGCTTGGTTGGAATTGGTAAAGAACAACAGGAAGCAGCTGCTGCAAAACTTGTTACTAGATCTGATGAAGAAAAAAGAAAACTAATTGAGGCATTTACAGCAAATATAGCTGATCCTGCGGCTAGACAAGCTGAAACAGATCGATTGATAAACAATCCGCTGTAACTTGAGCGAAGATTAACAAAGTTAACAACGCAAGGAATAACAAATATTATAAAAAATTTATCAGGAGATATAAAAGATATCAAAGAGGAGCAACAAAGAGTTGGTGAGCTTACTGTAAAGTTTATGGAAGTTGGAGATCAAAGATTTTATTTTACAAAAAGAGCAAATGATGAGATAAAAGGTATTGAATATGATGATTTTTTACAGAATGAAAATATAAGGGGTATTGATGATATAAGCAAGTGGACTGATGTAGAATATCAAACATTACTCGATAGATTAGATGTAATATTTAAAGACGGAGCTGCTGCTAAAGATGAATTAAACACATTTACAGAGATTGATAATATGATTCCACTTTATGAAAGAATGAGAAACGGTGTGATTGCTCTCACGTTTAAAAAAACAGCAGAAAATAGTAGATTAAAACCTTTTGGTAAAGGGTGGAGTTTTAAAAGGAAATTGTTTACTTTTGATAATACTCGTGTAGAGAAAAGTAGAGAAGTAAGAACAGGAACTGGTGTAAAGGTATTTACATCAACTACTGAAATGATAGGTAGATTAATGTTATTAATATCATCAAAAGAAGCTGGGAATGTTACTGTTGAACTTGATAATGAAATCATTGACATACTTGATCATCTAAGATAGAGTGAATGATTAACATCTGACGAATATGAAACTTTACATCGCGACTTAATCGCGGCGACTTAATTTTTTAAAATGATATAATATTAAAGGAATGCAAACAACATTATTACTAAACTCTAGTGAGTCTGCGATAGATAGCGCAAATTTTTCAGTAAATTATTTTCCACCTATCCAACTAGATCCTACAAAACAATATGAAATTGGATTAATTTCTTGTACTTGCTGGAATGCTATACCTAACATGAAAAATGATGTTAACGATGAAATGTATTTTACTATGATTACAACATCTCCAATATCTACAACAAAAAAAAAAATAAAAATTCCGCAAGGAGCTTATAATATTACTGATCTAAACAAGACAATCAAAGAGCTCATCACAAAAGCTGACGGTGTGGCTGATAATTTTGAATTGGCAGCAAATTATAACACATTGCGAACTAGGATAACTTTGAAAAATATAGTAATCAGTCTTGAACCAAGAGAAAGAAGTATTGCACAACTGTTAGGATTTACTGAAAAAACTTACACTGCACTTGATCAGCCTATTACATATGACAGTGAACTGCCAGTAAATATAACAGAAGTAAATACAATATTAGTAAATTGCTCTATTGCTTCTGGCTCTTATACATCAAAAGGTAGCAAAGGTCAAATGATTTACAGTTTCTCACCTAAAGTTCCGCCATGTTCTCTCATGCAAATAACTCCACGAGATATTATCTATGATCCTTTAAATGTTGAAAATCAAATATCAAGTATAATAATGCAGTTGACAGATCAGTCAGGAAAACAGTTGGAATTGAATAATGAAGTTGTAACTTATTATTTACATCTACGCGAGCAAAAGTAAAAATTATGCAACATCAAATATAATGAAACAAAGAAAAAACGTTTTTCGAAGAAAAATAGTAGGAGGATTTTTTGGAAATATTTTTACTAAAGTTATTGAAAATAATCCTGGTATAGCACGTAAAGTTGCACAAATTGCTATTGACGCTGGTAAAGCTTTTGCAACTGGGGCTGCATCTGCCGCTGGGACTGCGGTGGGACAAAAAATAGCTAATAAAATAAAAAGTGATCCACCGACTGCATCTGAAATAAAACAAGCTATCTCAGAAATTGTTCCAACAAAAGAAACTCAAGAAGCTATGATAACAACAACAAAAAAATTATTATCACCAAAGGGCGAGCAGATCATACAAAAATTAATATCTAAAGTAACTGTGCCGCAATAAAATTTTATATAATCTAATAAAATAAAATGTCTGTTAAAATTATCTCGAGTTAACAAAAACTTATGACATCGACAACGATGTGACAGAATTCGAGTTTGTTGAGTATCTTGATGAAAATTCTAACGTGCCAAAAAAAAAAGCTGGTATTAGAACCTTTAACACCAGAGACGAAGATGTATTTCTACTGCCACATAAGGCTATGTTAGAAGTTCGTGGTCAGATTATGACAGTAGCCAATCCACCTGCTAAAATTGCAGTTGGAGCAGAAGTAGCTCTTATAAATAACGGCTGGTGTTTATTCAAAAGTGCTAGATATCAACTGGCCATTTAAATTATAGAAGATATTTCAAGTCATCTACAAGTTGCAAGTACAATTTTAAATATTATTTCGTTTTCCGACGATTACTCAAGATCAACTGCAACTAACATGATGTGGTTTAAAGATACTGGACGGGGTATAGCTGAATCAACAGAATTTTTAAAGAGAGGCGCTATAGCACATGGAGCTGATGCTGATGCAAATGCTGTAATTGTGAGAAATTTTCTCATTGCTAATGCAGACGCACTAGGTATTTCTGCACCAGGTGCAGCTGCTAATGCAGACGCTACAAGAGTTTCTCTTAAAGCAGCTTTTAATAATCTAAATATAACACCACCAGCTGCAGATGCAAACGGTACTGCGATGTTAAATTTACTTCTTAACACACTTGACATGAGAAATCCACGCTATAACGATGGTTTGGCTAGGCGAAGAAAACTTGCAGCAGGATCACGTCAAATTACAATGATGCTTCCACTAAGCACAATTTTCGGCTTTTGTCGCGATCATGATAAAGTATTGCGTGGAGTAAAACATACTCTTATTTTAGATCGAGCAGACCAAAACGATTGCTTGTTTAGATCTGGAAGGGTTGATGTACAGTTTATTAGAAACAAACTTGCTTTGTGGATGCCACGTATAACACCATCAATCACTAAAATGTCAGAACTAAATAGTACGCTTGATAAACATACAAACAGAATTTATTTTAAGCAGCATAAGATATATCAGACAGCGGTTCCAAATACTACTGACTACACATGGAGGGTCACAAAAACATCAAGCGAACAACTGCCGAGAAATATCTTTGTCGTATTTCAACAGCAAGCCCGACGAGGTAACCAACAACTAAATAATGCAATATTTGATCACTCTGATGTCAAACGAATATACGCTAGATTAAATTCAAAGCAATATCCAGAACGAGCTATCGAGTGCAATTTTGCTGATGAGGTTAATAAAAATATTTCTCGACCGCACATGTACCTGCTTGACTCAATTCAAAAATATCAGGATGTTGAAGATGGAACTCAAATATCAGCAGAGGAATTTTTTACCCTTTATCATATATTTCATTTTGATGTTAGTAAACATAACGAGCGAATTGTAGACAGCACAGCGGATATTGAAATTGCCTGGACACTTGGGGCGGTTCCAGTAGCGCCATTGTACGTATACGCATTAGTGATTAGTGATAGATTTATCACGGTAGATTCTATTGGAGGTAAAATGACAGTTCAAATCTAATCTGCAGTTGTTATATAAAATGACAAAATATATTGTAAAAGAAGTATATTTGACTGATGGCCAGGTTAAAAAGTTAGTAGCGAGATCAGGTATCATTAAAAATCAATCCTAATATTTCTGATGATGTTTTAACAAAATTAATGCTAACAAAAAATCAAGTAAAAAAGTATGATCGTAAAAAAACTTGTGTTTGAAGTTTGAGTGCTGCACAAATGACAGCAATGGCAAACGACATTGTCGTTAAAGGTGGTTTTCTTGGTCCAGCATTATCAGTATTAACTAGTACAATAATACCTAAAATTTTACCAGTCTTAGGCACATTGGGACTAGCAGCAGCGTCTGGAGCAATATCTGGCGCAACGAAGAAAGCAGTCGAAGGTAATGGTATCATTCGTGGTAGTGGAATAAAAAATTGTAAATTTTATGTAAATGATATATTATAATGCCACAAAAGAAAAAGAAATCGCCAACAAAAAGAAGAAAACAACAAAAACAAAATCGCCAACACCAAAATGCAAATGCAAATGCAATCAACCAAAACAAGGAGGAATTATTCCGTTCGCTCCACTTTTGGCGGGACTAGCGGGAAGTCTGCTGCCAAATCTTTTAGGAATCGGACGTGGTCTAACATTACCGGGAACTCGTCAACCCCGTTGAGTAATTTTGATATCATTGATAAGTTAAAAGCGGTTCCTGGATTTCACGGAGTTTATTCTAAAGATGAACTCGCAGCAATAAAATCACCATCAGCTGTAAGTTCGTGTGTTATTAATATACAATATTTTAATGACGGATCCGGCACGCATTGGGTAGCAGTTTATAGTAATAATTATTTTGACTCGTTTGGACTTCCTCCAAGCGATGTAATAAAAAAGTATATGAAGAAAAAATTTAAAAAAGATATATTATTCATCAAATCAACTCCAACCTGTTGGAACGTCTGCTTGTGGATATTATTGTATTATGTTTATCCAACAAATGAGCAGAAATCTTAATTTTTTAAAACTTATTTTACAGTTTGACAAGCATCCTTCTCACGCTAATGATGAGATCGCAATAAATTTAATCTAAACTTAAAAATATAATGTCAACATACTGTCTCAAGTGTAGAACTAAAACAGAAAATATTAATAAAACAACAGAAAAA
This sequence comes from Potamilus streckersoni, assembly GCA_016746295.1. Taxonomy (NCBI): domain Eukaryota; kingdom Metazoa; phylum Mollusca; class Bivalvia; order Unionida; family Unionidae; genus Potamilus; species Potamilus streckersoni. The sequence continues at coordinate 13,262 of JAEAOA010001115.1, read as the reverse complement.
ACAAAAAGCAACAGGATAATATTAAAAAGTTTTTGTGCAGTCTGCGGAAAAAGAAAAAATATGTTTTTGAAGAAAGTGTCCCCAGCGACAGTATCCTCAGAGATGTCGCTAGAATCTGGTTATCATGATATTATTTTAGTCGACGACTAAAAATATAGAATGATATGCAACTGTGATTCTGATAGAGATTTGTGTCTTGAGCAAAATAAAATTGTCGCATACTGTTAATGTTGTAACAACAGAGAAATAATAGGGTCAGGTATAGATATACATAAAATTATTGGAAAATTACCAAAACCAAAAGGCGGTTGGACATTGCCAGGTCATCGGTATACAGGACCTTACAATCCGCTAGATCAACAACTAGATGAAAACGACAATCCATTGCCAGGTCAATAGCCTTATAATCAAGTGGATGCAATAGCAATGCGTCATGATATCTGTTATCGTGATCATGAAAACTCGAAAGCAGATTGTGATAAAGTAATGTTAGACGAATTACGTGATATGGAGCCAATAAATCTACGAGAACGTTTTGATAGAAGATTTGTTCAGGGAATGATAGGAGCAAAATATAAACTTGGACTCGGGGGAAAAAGTATACGATGATCTTGCAGTCGAGCTGCACAGACCTAAAAAAAGTTCCCACGACGTAAAGTTGTCGCTAATGGTGTAGATGATATCTGGGCAATATATTTGGTGGATGTATCCAATCTAGCTCAGTTTAACGTTGGCGCTGATGGTGCTCCAAAAAGGTATTTGTTTAATGTTATAGATGTTTCTAGCAAATACGCTTTCAGTGTACCTGTTTCGGATAAGACAGGAACTTCAATGACTGATGCGCTAAAACAAATAATAACGAGTACAGAAAGAAAACGGAATAAAATCTGGACTGATCACGGATCCGAGTTCTTTAACAAAAGTTTGAACAGTCTCTAGAACAAAATAATATAAAAAGGTATGTTACAGGAAACGAAGGTAAAAGCGTTGTTGTTGAGAGATTTAATCGCACGCTAAACGAGAAATTACACAAACATATGACAGCTAAAAACACCAACAGGTACATCGATGACCTTTCTCAAATCGTAGGTGAATATAATAACACGAAACATCGAACCATCAAAATGACACCTAAAAAAGCTATTAAAAATCCAATATTAGCAAATTGAAAACATGTACCGCAGACATAAATTTAAGGTTGGTGATAAAGTTATAATTTCTTTGACAAAAAAGGTATTTGCAAAAGGATTTACTCCAAACTGGAGCGAAGAAGTTTTTGTGGTTGATAAGGTACTTTTCACAATACCTGTAACATACGTTTTAAAAGATCTGGCAGGGGAACCGATCGTAGCTAGTTTTTATGAACAAGAACTACAAAAAACTGAGCAGGATGTTTTTGTTATCGAGAAAGTGATTAGAAAAAAGGAAATCAAAGTTTAGTCAAATGGCGTGGGTATAGCGATAAATTTAACTGTTGGATCCCAACTAAGCAGATTATGATATAATGTTATTATAAATTTTCTCATACTTTTGTTTGACATATTTACATTTTACTGGTTTACATAACGATATTAGATATTGTCTACGATCGTCAGAGATCGTCATTAGATTAAAAATCTTGACAAACATGAAATAGAATTTGATATTTTTCTGTCGGCCTGGAATTCTGATGTTTAAGAAAGTTTTGATTAGCTGCCAAAACAGTTATTGTTCGGCAACGGTAAAATTAAATTTCATTATTTTTTTTTGCAATGTGATACTTGACATTATATCGTTTAGTTGTTGGTTTGCTGTAATTTGATTTGTCAGCAACAGTGACTATTTCACCATCATCATCAGATTCGCTGTTATATAAAATATCATCTTCATTATAACCAATAGATTTGTCTATGAAATCTTTGGAAAATGTGACCTCATCACTGACGACCTTATCGCTGGTGACTTTGTCGCTAGTATCTTGTTTGTAGAGTTCAGCGAGTCGTTTCATCAAGTCCATTATTATAATATATTTTTATCTAAATTATTGTTATAAGATGACTGATGAGATAAAATATCACCAAAAAGTTAATATATTAAATTACAACGAACTAGCCGAAGCGGTAAGACAATGTTTGTTGGGTTATAGTGTTGACGTTATTGTAATGCAAGGTGATTATCATAAACTATTGCTAACAGAAGCAGAAAAAAATAAAATTAATGAAAGTGCACTAACGACGCTAAAATTCAATCACGATGATATCATAGCATTTGCTCATCATTGCTTGACTAAAACTGAATTACAAAATATTATTGATGATCATATCTAAAACGAATCCTAGCATCGTATTCGCTTGAAAAAGTTCATTTCATTAATCCATCAGCTACAAATTTTACGACTGCGGGATTTATCTTATAATATTTCGCCGCAGCTGAAATCGATTTGAATTTAATCTCCTCATCCGTTTCGAGGTTTTTTGAAATAACACGTTTTGCTGGACATCTAAAATTAATACCACCACCTCGTCCTTTTCTTACATTTTCCTGTTGGGTCACTAGCTCCAGATTTCTCAATCGATTATCAGTTTTTACGTTATTAATATGATTAATAACCAGATCATTGGGTATAGATCCGTTGAACACCTCGCAAATAAAACGATGACCATAATAATGAACTCGATTTGGCGATGTTCCTCTAACAGTTATCCTGATATATCCCATATTACTCATAGTACCAAGAACTTTTTTAGTTTTTCTGTTTCTAATAATACCGCGATCGTTAGCCTCGTATAAATCAAAGACAGGATGTGGCTGAAACTCATCTTCTAAGGATAAGTTTTCAATGTTTCATCAGTGACTTTATCGTTCACATGATATACACGCTGTCCCTCTGGAATATCATCGCAAAACAACGTGTAAATAAAATCTTTTCTAAACATTGCAATCCTCTCGGCATTATCTCCCTTTACACTAATCGTATAACCCGCTGACGTTAATTTGCCAACAGATATTCTAGTTTTGGTGTTAATAACTGTACCTAATGTATTTCCAGCGTATAAGTTATACTTTTGGTGAACATGATAAATCTCTTGCTCACGTGCGCTTGTTAGATTTACTGTCATTATATTATAGGCGATTTTTTAATCTTTAATTGATTTTTAGCGCATGCGCAGTGTGAGGTAAAGTTAAACTTTGGGTGAATTTGATATGCTTCTTGCTCACATGTGTTTGTTAGATTTGCTGTCATTATATTATAGGAGATTTTTTTATCTTTAATTGATTTTTAGCGCATGCGCAGTGTGAGAAAATTATCAATTAGATATTACATTATAGTATAATAATGTTAAAATTGCGTGATATAGCTAAGAGAAGCCTTATGGGAGAACCTAATAAAATAGCGACTGCTATTGCAGGTTTTGATAATAGTTCACAGTTTGATAATCAAATTGTTTTAGTAAATTTTAATGCAACAAATCTTTACTACCTACTTAAGTCAACTGTAAAACGTGAGCTCGAAAAACACAAAAGTATCAGATTATTTGTGCAGTATCATGTTATATTTTCAAAGTTAGTTATAACGGAAGAATTAACTAACAAGGACATTGCAGAACCTTATATGAACGCAAAATCAAGACGTGTTTTGCTTGGGACTGATCTGTTATCACTATCTGATGAAATACACCAAGAAATCTGGAAAAAAAATAGAGGAATTCACTCAGTTAGGTACGGGTTGGAAGTTTGAAATGATCAAAGAAATATTGTTTCACACGATGAAATATAACGCATTACGAGGTAGTTCATACATCGACCTGCCATCAAAAATAAAAAGTAAAAGATGTTGTATAAACATCAAGAACGTAGATAACAAGTGTTTCCAATGGGCTGTTCTTTCCGCAGTATTTCCAGCAGAAAAACACGCTGATCGTGTTGAAAAATATATCAGTCACGTGTCTAGATCAAATTTTAAAGATATTAACTTTCCTGTGGCAGAAAATCAAAAACCAAAATTTGAAAAGCAAAATAATGTTTCAATTAACGTTTTCGGACTAGATGAAAAAGAGGCTGTATACCCGAGATATATTTCAGAAAAAGCTTCACAATCGACTATAAATTTACTGTTTTACAAAAATCATTACGTTTGGATTAAAAACTTTAACGGACTAGTTGGTAAACAGTACAATAAAAATAGGAACAAAAAGTTCTTTTGTTACCGCTGCTTGCATGGTTGTGCTAACAATGAAACATTACAAAATAATTTGCAGTACTGTAATGATGTGCAAAAAATAACAATGCCATCTAAAAAAGATAGTGTGTTACAGTTTGTCCATCATAATCACAAACTAAAAATTCCTTTCGTTATATACGCTGATTTTGAGTGTTTACTTTAACCTGTACTTGGCGTAGATAATAATCCTAATCAATCGAGTACAAGAAAAGTTCAAAATCCTGTTCCGTGTGGAGTAGCGTATAAGGTAGTTTGTTGTACTGATTCTAGATTATCTAAACCAATTAAATTATATCGTGGTAAAAATCCAGCTATCTACCTTCTCAAGCAGTTGATTAATGAAGTTGATAATATTACTTATCGTTTGAAAAAAGTAACGCCAATGTTAAAAATTAACACCTCAACAAGAATCTGATCACGAGCAAGCAGAAATTTGTCATATTTGTTAAAAAGCTTTTGATACTGATAACAAAAAAGTACATGACCATTGTCATTTGACTGGACAGTATCGTGGAGCGGCTCATAATCAGTGTAATTTAAAATTTCATGCTCCAGATTTTATTCCGGTTATTCTTCACAATTTTCGAGGATATGATAGCCATATTATAGTAGAAGCTTTTGGTGATCTTGATATAAAATCTCGTCTAAAACTCGATAACGTCATCAAATGCATCCCAAATAATTTTGAAAAGTACATGTCAGTTACGCTAGGTAAATTGCGTTTTATTGACAGCCTGCAGTTTATGGCAGCATCGTTAGATGAGCTAGTAAAAGGTTGTAGTAAATTTGATAAACTAAGAGACTGTTTTGGAGATAAATTTAATCTACTAGCTAAAAAAGGAGTTTTTCCATACGAATATCTCGACGACTGGAGTAAATTTGATGAAACATCTTTACCTGGCAAAGATAAATTTTACTCACAACTTAAAAATGAAAATATAACTGATGATGAGTACAGGTATGCACAAAATATCTGGAAAGAGTTTGATTGTGAGACTTTTGGTGGTTATCATGATTTGTATTTGGACACTGACGTGTTATTATTAGCAGATGTTTTTGAAAGTTTTCGAGAAGTGAGTTATAATAATTACGGACTAGATCCTTGCTGGTATTATTCTGCCCCTGGGTTGTCATGGGATGCTCTGCTAAAGTTTAGTAAGGTAAAGTTAGAATTACTGACTGACGTTGATATGTTCAATTTTATTGAAAAAGGTATCCGAGGCGGTATTAGCGTGATAACAAAAAAGTATGCTGAAGCAAACAACAAGTATTTGAAACAGTATAACCCTGACCTTCCTTCGAAGTATATAGTTTATCTAGATTGTAATAACACAGAAAAAAAGATACCCGAAGATGTTTCCTATATCGTTGAAGTTGATCTTGATTATCCAAATTCGCTACACAAATTACATAACGATTACCCTTTCTGTGCGGAATCGATGGTCATAGATTATAGTTTGTTATCAAAAGAACAACAAGCGTTAGCATCACCAAGGCAACATTCCATGGTCAAGAAACTAGTACCAAATTTACTTGATAAGAAAAATTACGTTTTGCATTACAAAGTTTTAAAACAAGCAGTCGATGCTGGTCTTGTGTTGAGAAAAGTTCATCGTGTACTAAAATTTAATCAGTCGCCGTGGATGAGAGGCTATATTAGCTCAAACACTTCAAGAAGGGCTGCAGCGAAAACAGGGTTTGAAAAAAACTTCTTTAAACTGATGAACAATTCCGTTTTTGGTAAGACGATGGAGAATATTAGGAAACGTGTAAATATTGAAATAGTTAATGATGTCAATCGCAGAAACAAACTTGTGTCAGACGATGATTTTGTGATCATGAAAATATTTAATGAAAATCTTGTTGCAATACAAAGAAGAAAAGTAAATCTAAAACTAAACAAGCCGATCTATGTTGGAGCTGCAGTGTTAGATTTATCAAAGTGGCTGATGTACGATTTTCATTACACTTTTGTTAAAAATCAGTGGCCGGCTAGTAGATTTATGTTTACTGATACTGATTCGCTCGTATATGAAATCGAATGTGAGGACATCTATCAGGACATGTACAATAATCGACATCTGTTTGATCTTTCCGATTATCCACGTGACAGTAAATTTCATGACGACACAAATAAAAAGGTTATTGGTAAGTTTATAGATGAAATGAACTCAAGCGCTATAAAATATTTTATCGGATTACGTAGTAAAATGTATGCCGTATTATTGGACAATAATAAAATAACGAAAAAAGTAAAAGGTCTGCCTCGTGATTTTGTTAAAAAGTTTATGAAATTTGATGACTACAGGTATGCGCTTGATGGCGGTGTTAGTTTTATGAGAGCTATGGCAATTCGAACTAATCATCATAAACTCGAAACAGATGTCATTATCAAACGTGGATTGTATAATTTTGATGACAAACGCTATTGTAAAAATGGGGTAGATACATTTGCCCTTGGGTATTGTCATGATGATAGACCTATACTCGACATTATCTTTTCCAACTGAAATTTTATCTAAACTTATAAAATAATGTTTGAAAATTTGACAATGGCAAATAGCTACAATAGTAACATCAAATATCTAATGATGGACGGTAAACAATTGACAGTTGAATTTAATAATGAAACATCAGGTATATGTTTTAATGGAACACGTGACAAGTTAACACTTTCGCTCATCAGATCTGATAACAGCGTGTATTTCAATTATCTCGAACAATTGTATCATAAGTTGCTAGCGGAATTTAAAAACTTTCACAGCCCCATTAGCCAACAAAACTATACTAAACTCACAATTGATATCGATCGGTCAAAGGTATATTTTATCAACAAAAAAAATCCTCTGAACAAACCAGAAATGAAAGATTTGTTTCAGTCCCATCGCTGTGTGAGCGGTAAAGTAAAATTTAGTATCTATAGTCGTGATTGTGAAGTATTTTTAATATCAACAGTTGAAACATTAATCATTGGTAATGAGATATAAAATAATATCATTTTCATTCTAATGCTAGTTTAATTTCCGCCTTGTTAACTGAAACGTTCTAATGCACAGTTTAATTTTCATCCTGTTATCTGATAAAAAAAATTTGTGGTAAAACCTATTTGCCGTCTTTAGAATAATTGTATTCCACGCATGCGCTGTTCTAACAAATTCGTCACTTCTGTTGACAGAGCTTATCGCATTCCAACACCTGTTGTTTTGTCTGGTTAAAAAATATCTGTCTACGTAGTAGTAGTATAGGGAAATGAGGGTTTGGCGGGGGTGGGGGAGGAGGTGTGGGAGGGTGGTGGTGGGCCAAAATCCTCCTTTCCCTATACTACTGTTACTCACAATAAAACGCAAGTTATACGTATAAACTGTCTTCTTTAGCTGTTAGTAAAAATGGGCCAAAAATATACTTACAATTTACATCCTGAATTTCCTCAAAAAATATAATTTTGTAGGTCTGTAAATCTGAATTAGATGAGCCATGTTATGGGTTCTCAAGGTTGATTACAAATTTTGAAATTGTACTGTAATTTCGAGTATATTCCAAGTGTAGTTAAATCCGCCTTACTGCACTCAAAATAAAATAAACAATAAATTCCTCAGCATATTTTCGATAATTGCTATGGAAAGGCTTCATAATTTTCCCACATTGTGATCTGAATCATTCAATGACAGAAAAGAAACACTTATGCCGATGTAAACACAATTCAAAACATTAAATTGGCAGACGCAGCTGGAAACCAATGCAAGTCACTTCATGTAGATATATCAATACATTAATCAAAAGATTGCGTTGAATCGACAAAAAATACCAAAAGGTATTCATTTAAAATCAAATGGAAAAGTTGTTGTTATGCGTATTCATTAACAATATTACTCCAAATTTCAATTTTAAGTATAGCAAGCGCCATTTTCTTTCGAAACTTACGTCTAGCGCGCGACCAACTTCATATTTATCTGGGCGGGGTTATGCGCTCATTAATAATGTTGTATTATGATTCATCAACGCTTATGTATTTAGTTCGGAATACGGCATACATTTAGTTACTTTGTTTCTTTCAGTGTATTTATGTTTATATATTTAAGCCTTGGGAAAAATAAGAAATGAGCATATAATAAAATGGTTACTGTATTTGTATGCGAAAATATGCACTCGTTTTGTCCCAAGGTCGTGCAGTATATCATCCGAAAAACTCGTTCATATTTTCTCATACAAATACAGTAACCTATATATAGTCGTGCAGTATATCATCCGAAAAACTCGTTCATATTTTCCCATACAAATGCAGTAACCTATAATTCTTCAACATCTTTTTCTTATTTCTAACTGGCATCAAAAGCAGCACTATGAAGTATAAGCATGCCAATGCAAGGAGAGTAAATTACCCTACTCATGTATACACCCCATAAAAAGTAGTCATCGGATGTGAATAGCATTTTTAGAGGTACTTTCATCTTTATATCTTTCTTGACATTAATCATGTTAGAAAATGCACGTGGACGAGGAAAGACTGTGTGAGACTGTTAGTTAACATGACAACATTTGTTTTTGCTCGGAAATTAGTACAATTTACAAACTAAAACACAACAAATATCAGATCACTATCAAAGCTTCAAAATCTAAAGCTTTTAATCAGTCGTAAAACTACCTATGCATACATTGTTCGTTATTTGAGAAAACATGTTTTTAGCGGACATAACCATACAAATGACAAAATGTTTTATGACTCATTTCTTTAAGTTTACTCAGGTGAATAGTCTTATTCATGACAGAATCAAAGGGGATGTTATCTTTATTTACCATTACAATACCTTTTCAAAACTACTGATATAAAATAAGTCATAACCTTAAGAACGTATCATTTTTACCTGTATAGACCTGATGTCAGATAATATAATAATGATGCTACATGTCTGCGGCATGATGTCCCAGTGCTAGGCATTGTTATAAACTGCCACAATGCAGGCATAGTAAGGATATGGTTGAAAATATTTTAAAGCCTTGTTAAAAATCAAAATCGTACACGCAAACTTTCTCTCCACTCCATTTGCATTAATTTTCTTAGGGAAATGAAAATTTTAGTTTGCTTTTGCTTTTTCTATCGTGTTAAAGCGATGTTTTTATACACAAAAATCATCTTCCCAAAATAAGTACACTTTATTTATTCAACAAATGTAAAGGCTTGTTTGAAGGGACAATACTAGTGCTTTAGTAATTAGTTTCCATGAACATTGCTAGGTAAAGACAACCAATCCAGGTATATCTGAACACGTTTATGCATTGTAATCAATTAGTCAAAGAACAGAACCATCCTATCAAGGATGGACTTATAAGAGATGGGTTAGATATAAAGAGCCTGGAAAAATTTAGTAATTACAACCATAATGAGAAAGGTAAACGATATTGAAATTTAGGGAAAAGAAAAGTATACAAATTTAGTAAGTTAATGACAAACAGTTTCTGGCGAGATGCAATTGTGCAGCATTATATTCGTGAAATGAACTACAAATTCCAAAAATAAGGAAACATTGTTCCCTCTAGAATTGTTCAATCATATCCAGTTCTGGACAGAAGTCGGCATTAAAATTATTGAAGACTTAGTAGATGATTTAAGTAGTTTGATACATTATGGAACGATAAAATAAAATGGAAGATGCAATGAGATTTTGAAATATATCTCCTTAATATCCAAAACTAGAAAATCATTAGAAAACGCTATCAAAACTATTTATCAAAAATATATTTGATAAAATGGAGGATAATAATAAACTTGGGAAAGGAATGTACTGTACTGAAGTTCTTTAAAAATTGTAAATATAGAGCTAACACTCCAAACAAGTAACGTGGATGCAGGTACTAATTTAAAAAATAAGTAGTTAATGTGGTATATATATATATATATATATATATATATATATATATATATATATATATATATATATATATATATATATATATATATATACATATATATATATATATATATATGTGTGTGTGTGTATGTATGTATATATGCAATAAATTGACGACGAACAGTACGAATCTAGTAACTAACTAGCCTAAGCGCTTTCGATTCTTAATGAGTCTTTTTCAAAGGCAAATACAAAACATATATACGACAAACAAATAAGCACAAAAACGTTGTGTTTGTAAACCTCTACTTGGCTGTCTTCACATGTGCTAAAACTATAAATACAACCAGCTTGTATAGACTAGTTGCGGAAAGTGAAAACGTTGTATAATTCCCTAAACGTCTACAAGCCAAAGCGACATCTATTTTTACTTTTTGTACATATGTAACGCAGATTATATCCCGGATATTTGATTCTATACCGGTTATTCTTATAGTAAAAATTGAAGGATAACAAGAAGATTTAGAAAATGTTAAATTCTTCTAGTGCATATTTTTCATTTTCTAGTCTTCTTGGTTTAGACCGCTTGGTTTCAATGTTCTAAGGCGGCGTATCCAGTATGATTCCTTTTCCTTCCTGGTTTCGGAACTCCAGTTGTGGTTGTTAGCAATAGCGATAAGTATTATATCACTGAAAGTGTGGCCAGGGGAGGAGAAGTGTTCTGCGATCTGGCTTCTGTACAGCTTTTTTGTCATCCAATCAGATCTATGAAGGTTTATCCTTTTGTGTAGCTTTTCAGTTTCTCAGACGTACTGAAGGCCACAGATCTTACATGTGATGAGATAAATCTGTGTGTATATATATATATATATATATATATATATATATATATATATATATATATATATACAGAGAGAGAGAGAGAGAGAGAGAGAGAGAGAGAGAGAGAGAGAGAGAGAGAGAGAGAGAGAGAGAGAGAGAGAGAGAGAGAGAGAGAGAGAGAGATGCAACTATCTGTAAGGATACCAAGCAGATATAGTTTAATATTAAAGCAATTTATGATACTAATATTGTCTTGCATTAAGATAATAGAGGACAACAAATTTATTTTTTTTAAGAGAAAAATGAAAGCATTATAATCTCTCCTTTGATTGGTTATAATGCTTTTCTTAAAATTAATACTATTTAATCTTTTGTTACCGCGTTTCCAAAATATTGTACATTTGTCAAAATAATATTCTTTTAGGAAGGAAGCAATTACACATTTTGCGCAATCTATTGCTTATTCTGGCTTAATGTTGTATTTACACTTGCAGATTAAACTAAATAAATCCTTCCATTCAAGTCTTTAAATAAATAGATGAAATAATTAAGAGCATTGAGATATACTTTGATAAATTTATAATTCTGACCAATTTCGTAAAAAGAACCTCAGTCATGAATATACATCTTTTGGTCATTATTATTTGATTATTTCGTTTCTTTGTTAACTCACACTTTTTGATAAATCTACAGTTGTGAAAGGCTGAACACGGTCAAGGCTAAAAACGGTCAAGGCTAAACAAGGTCAAGGCTGAATACGGTCAAGGCTGAACACGGTCAAGGCTAAAAAGTTTATTATCGAGTTTACAGTTCTCTTGATAACGCTGACAATGAACTGTTTTATTGTACAAGTTGGGTTGGGAGGAAAGAGATGACACGTCATTATCAAAGGTTGTAACAGAGGTGGGATTTTTAAAAAAAAAATGATCTTAAATTTTACTGGATTCGAAGAAGAATTAATTACAAGTCAAAATGTAAAAAAGACACAGAATATTGTAGCCATCTCTGCTTTAGATGTAAACAAAATTTGTGTTGTTTTGTTACATAAAGTCCTATTGATCAGATCAAAGTTTGGATATATATATATATATATATATATATATATATATATATATATATATATATATATATATATATATATATATATATATATATATATTTTTTCTTTCAGAATATTTTAACCATAATACAAGCTCATAGCACAAAATAAAATGTAATCGCGTCGCATGCAAACATGCATTAATTTAAAAATTGGAGATGCCAGTCCTGTACAGGGTGAAGCTGGGTTGGAATTAAAATGAGTGAAGACACTTAAAGCAAATTCGTAAACGTTATGTTTATTTATAATGTAATTGCCTGACGAATGAATCTGACAATTACTCGTGTGCATCAAGTCCAGCACTGGATTTAACAATAATCCGCACCACAATAAGACAAACGATACAAGGAACGATATAGTTCCAAAACTGAAATAATTAGAATATATAAAATGAACGGGTAATAAAAATAATCCAGTGTATGGAACTATTAAACAAATATGTTTGATATATGGATCTATAACGTGAATGATCAATATTTAGAACTTGTATCCAAATATAGAAAAGGTATGAGTCTATCACCATGAGTGATCAAAGTACAGGATTTATACACAAATATGAGCAATATATATATATATATATATATATATATATATATATATATATATAATTTATATTAAAATATGAATACTGTATTTTTCATCCGCAAAATAGGATGTATACATTAGTGATCAATGATCAATGATCACTGCGTATTTTCGGCTCTGAACTTTTGTTGAATGGGTAAGGAGATTCGATGCATTGTCCGCCACTCCAATGCGGAAACATCCATCCAATATACACTTATTCACTGCAGATCCTTTGGTCACGAATGTTTATGGCCTATGTACAAGGAAAAAATGTCGTCTTACAAGCGAACAATGACATAGACTTAAGCATAGGGTTTGTAAGAAAGACCCCCCCCCATTCTACGAATTCCCGTCACACCAAACAGATCAAAAGATAATGACTAAGCCGCATATTACAAGGACACAGATAAGTATGAATGCATTACGCATGCGCGTACGTTAATTTGTTTCGTTATACACTGGATCATTTCATCAGATCTACCGTACGAGATTTTTATTGTAATAACTGTATTCTTACATGAAACTATGTCGGACAAGAATGCTCTCACTGAATTATAAGAACTGGAACATTGGTCGTCTTTTGATGCAAGCAACGTTTAATTAAATTTAATTTATCTGTTCATGAATAATAATGGCTGACTGAAAACAGACTATTTTCTATCTGATATCATGGTTTTATGTAACACAGTTTACACGCTGAATAAATTCTGAAATATCCTTAAAAAAT
>JAEAOA010001114.1:0-11676 GCA_016746295.1 Potamilus streckersoni | reverse complement strand
ACAACTACAATCACGAAAGGGAAACTCCAAACTGTATTTTTAGGAAAGGGGGTAGAACAATTTTTTAAAAAAGATTGTTTGAACCAAAAAAAGAAAAAAAAATTTTTACAACGCCAAGGCCCAAAACAAAGAGCTTTGAAAATTACCGTTGATAGGTGACCTTATTCAAGCAGCTCAACGACCACCCGTTTACATTCTTCGACCACCAAGAACCGGAACTACGATAATTGATACATTTACGCCTGAAGGTATTGCTGATATCCAGGACAAAAACCAATTACTTGATATCGACGCGTTTGAATATTATGAAAGACAAAAATATGTAAAACCAGAATATGTTAAATCTCTAAGCTCTGCCAATTAGATCAGGGATGTATATCGCATCGCTGAGTTCTGATGAATATATTAGAAGCTTTAACAGATTTGATGACCCTGTATATAAGAATATCGAAAAAGATAAACAAGGTAAACAACTATTACAATCACCACAACGATCACCACGAATAATACCACCACTACTACAACCATTTTTATTACATCACCACAACGATCATAACGACTACAAAAAGGGTTACAACATTAAGAAGAACAACGACAAGAAACAAAGAAACGATTGAAATCACCACGACAACCAGTCAAAATAAGGGATGCAAAATTTCAAGACGCTTCCGGCGCAATTGGAAGTGGTTTAGGAAGTTGTCTTATTACTTGCCCCAATGATGTTCTTGCTAATGTTGATCGACTAGAAATTGACATTGAATAAAAACGAGCTGGTAATAGTTCATCAGCAATCATTAATGAAGCATCTGATATTTGCAAACGATTTTTCACAGGCGGTATCATGGATATTAATGTCCTATCGGTCCCTCATTATTGAAATGACCGATGACTACCACAATGATTAGATAAAATTAGTGATAAAGTCACTTAATAAAGAAATGATCGTACATGGTACTCAACGTTGTCCAACCATGGTCATGGTAATAAACTTTCGATTACCAGTATACAAAATAACCTACGGAGATGGACTAGGTGATGTTGTGCAGGGTCTGTTTGGAAGAATAGCCCCAAAAGCAATACCAATTGCAAAGCAGCTAGGAATGAACGCTATTGATGTTGCTCGTGAGAAAGGTATAGGAGCTGCTGGTAATATTGCTAGCAAAGCATTCTCAGAAATCAAAGATACACTATCACGATTAATACGCAGACCACAACCCATCCGACCTCAACCAGTGTAATTGGGCAGTACTGACGTGATGCCTGCAAGTGTAATTATAATTATAAACCAGGCCGCTAATAAATAACTAGCGGAGTTTGCTGAAGTACCAATATCGGAAAGGAAAAATACATATCCGCTAGTCTGAGAGCAGGAAGTGGTGTTCGTGTTAGACGAAGACAATATTAATTTAAATATTCAAATGTATATCTGACGCTGAGTTTAGCATGGATGAACTAGTATGTAGAAAGAATGTAGAAAGAATGATTATTTATATAGATCAAGAATTCAACTTAGGATTTAGATCACGTCGAGTAATAAAAATGCTACAATAAGAATATGTTGATGATCAGGAATCTAAGTACGTATTAACCAACGGTGGTATAATGCGTGCATTTCTTAATATGAATCATAATGGTATTAGTAATTTAAAAACACCAGAATCTGAGTGTGATGCTGCTACAAAAAATACGTCGATGATAAAGAGATTCCAATCAGTAATGATATATTCACGCTCAAAACTGACTTTACCGGTCACGTGAATACGTTTTTGAGTTATAATAGAAACAAAAACAGAATTAGTAACGAATTTTAGTCTCTTGTTGAAACGCAGAAATATTATTTCAGTTTTGAATTCAGTATAAATTCCAATGAGTTGCTTTTTACAAGAATTTGATTAGAGCACTTTGGCATTTCCAGAAAAAAAAATCATTTGAATTCAATAATAATAAGAAATCCGCAAAGTCACAAGATAATATAGTTCTCAGACTCACCTCAGGTCACAATTAGCATTTTACATAAAAAAGCATTAATGGAAAACTTTTATAGAGTGATAAAATGAGCCTTATTTATTTACAACCCTATAGTCTAAATAATTCACTAAGTATTCTCCAAACCCGACGTCCGGGTCAATGCTTATTAATTTTATGAACGAGCTCTCAGCTATAATGTAAACGTAATCATCTCAATGTATTTTAGCTTTTAGTTGAAAAACTTACATTGATTAATATATGGATAGCTCCATCATGTACCATGCGTAGTAATCATTTAATTTTGGAGGACAGGGTGATTTTTCTTTTGGGTTGAGATGTTTTATTTTCTTTTATTCATAGATATTTTTGTGAATACTACAATGGATATAATATGGTGTGGCTTTAAATCCAATCAAGATATTATTCTTTCCAATCAGAGTTTAAAACTGTACTTTTAGGTTCGTTCGTTTTAAAACGGTGTTTGTTGTTTTGCCTTGCAAAGCTTCAGCTAATGAGATTTCAAAACGCTTAGCTGTCATTGGGGCATTACTGCATTTCTAATAATGAAATCACTACTACTACTACTGCTACTACTACGACTGCTGCTACTAATGCTACTAACACTACAAATAGACGATATTTCCTTTCCTACTTTAATACTGAATATATATATGGTGTTGAGAAACATAGCAGTTTAACAGTGTTAGCAAATAATGACATATTCAATTTTAACTTTGGATAATACAATTTTCTTGTTATCATTCGGAGCAGCAGGGAGGGTGAACCCTACAAAATTTTTGCTTGTGAAATTAACCTGAATAAGGGTTCCTACAGAGGCTGAAAAAAGGGTCAATAACCCTAAACCAAAATATCTAACTTTTTATATTAACGTACGGACGGTTATAAACCACATAATAAACCACATGAGGTTAGCTCAGTTTTGTTATACTATTATTAACTTTTTATCCTGATTTTATTGAACTATATGTTACGTTAAAAACTCGAGCAAAAATTTTGTAGAGCTTCACCCTTCCTGCTGCTCCTGACTTTGTCACCTGACTTTATCAGGGCATTAATATCGGGACTTTTAACAATAGATTTGGGTTTTTAAACAGATATACAGTTCATAAACAGATGGTCAAGGGGAACTAACCAAATATTTTATCCAGACCTATACGATATCTGGATCTAGGGTCATGTAAATTTATCGTTATAAATCCAAAAGGAACTGATTGTGCTTTAGAAAAGAAATTTTTAAATTGAATCATATCCATGTCCCCTGAACACCAAGTATAATAAATATTTTGCAGGGTATAATTATCTTCTTCATTAAACACAACTAGAATATTACAGTTATCTCTAATCACTTTAGGTATCTGTGTATATCTTTGAGTAACATAAATCACGTCTGTATTTTTGTGACGACCTCGAGAAAATATTCTAGCTGGATTAGATTGTTTGTCCAACATTACATCATCATATACTACGAGATTATTAATGAATCCATCCAAGTCATCTACAGATGGGGCTTCAGCTATATCTGTGATAAAGTCAATAATATCTTCACCGTCTTTATTAACAGATTTTACTTTTTCATTAAAATCTTTAAGTACTTCGTAACAATGCTGATCATCCACAGATGGTGCTATTAAATATAGTTTGTTCCATTTCATCCATCTCATTATTAAATTTAATAATAATTGTGTTTTACCCGATCCAGATGGACCTATTATAATCATTCTTATCGAATTTGGTAATGCTGGATGGTGCTTTACTGGTTCTTGTTTTCGTGTCGCCGAAAAATCAACTATTGTATCCATATTATTAATAACATTGGTCTATATTGTTTTCCATTTAGATCATCTACACCCACCGTTGGATTGACAACAATAATAACAAAAAATAAACGATATGAATTAACAGGTAAATGTGTAAAATGTGGTACAAAAAATATAAATTTATCTCAGGGACAACAAAGATAGGTGGGGATATAGCCGCATCTTTAGGAAAATTACCCGGTTTACCATGGGCTAAATATGTTGGTGAGAAACATATAATTATTGTGGTCCTGGAACTCGACTTGATATCCGACTTGATGATCAAGATCAACCAAGACCAGGAGAGTATCCAGTAAATAAAATTGATCAAGCATGTCACATTCACGACGTTGCTTATAAAATCCTGATTTTCAACAACGGCATCTTGCAGATGTAAAATTGGTTCATGCATTAAATTCTATACCCAATAAATCTGTTAGAGAGAAACTCGCTAGTTTTCTGATAAAATCCGCTATGAAAAATAAAATAATGTTAGGGGCTGGTAATTAATTATATAATTATTATAATGAAATCTATTTATTATAGTCCTTCAGGGTATTGGAGGGGTAAAGCAGCGATCACTAAACTTGCTAAAGCAGCAAACACTTCACATTCTGTTGCTGCAGCGTGGTTAGCACGACAGGCAATATGGCAAATTTATCTACCACCACCAAAAAAAATTCAATATACACATTTGGAGGTCAGTGTTCCTAACGAAGTTCATCAAGCAGATATTTTGTTTTTACCACACGATACTATTAAAACACATGGACGAAAGTCACGCACGTACAAATACGCATTAACTGTTGTTGATATTGCAAGTAGATATAAAGAAGCTGAACCATTACTAACAAAAACATCATTTGAAGTAGCATCTGTGTTGGAGCGAATTTATCAACGTGATAATCTACAATGGCCACAGTTATTACAAGTAGATCCTGGCAAAGAATTTCTTGGTGCAGTATCATTTTTGATGAAAAAACATAATGTCAAAATCAGACGAGGGCATACTGAAATTCATCGTGATCAAGCAATCGTTGAACGATTTAATCGAACACTTGCTGAGCGTTTATTTGGATATCAATATGCGAAGGAAATATCTGCTGACTTTAGGTCCGGTGAGAGATCTCGTGAATGGGTTGCAAGGTTACCAAGTGTGATATCTGCATTAAATAATGAAATTACTCGTGCAACTTCCATGAAACCTTCTAATGCAATAACAAAATATATATACCCCGTAGCGATGAATACGGACAATGAGGTCAACAACCAGTATTAGGTAATGTGATTATGAGATATTTATACGAACCAGGGGAGATGGAGGATGGCAAAAGACGAGCTACTAACCCTATTTGAAGTGTGACCATACATACAATTTCTAGCGTGGTTAGATCTACTGGAAGACCACCCATATACAGACTAGATTTTACTGCCCCTCAACGTGGATTTGTGCGTGAACAATTGCAAGTAATTCCTGCGGATACACAATTACCTCCTCGTTCACTTATGTAAATTAGCACTAGGGCGTCCAGCACCACGACGTCGGTTACATTCAAGACAGGTCAGCATCACATTTTCACGTGTGTGACCAAGATCACTATTTATTCTGTCTACGGTAAATTGTCTTGGATTATTATTCGAATATTGCCATAACATTATTGTGTTACAACTTGCACAGTGATTATTCTGTAATTGTTTTAGTTTTATAATAAATGCAGTATAAATATCAAAGTCACGTTTATTTTTTTTGTCACATTGTTTATAAGACGCTATTTTTTCTTTATTACATCAGCGTCATTAGTAATCTCATCAGTTATCACATAATCTATGACAATTCTATGTAGTTGAGTTATTCTTCTGACGCGAGATACTGCGAGATAGACTACATTTGACCACTCGATTCGATCATCTACAATCCAGATATTTGTATCAGAAATGGTTAATCCCTGTGACAAATGAATCATTATAGCGTATCCTAACGTCCATAGTGATTTATCTATACTCAATGCGCTCTCAACATAATTGATACCTATCAAAATAATATCATTCAATACTAGATTTTGTACTCGGGTATCTCCACCAGGAATTTCAACATCAATATTCTGTCGTCGAGTATCTGATGGACGATAACATAATGGTACAGGTAGATGTGAAAATTTTTCTTTATGTAGCGTAAATAATTTCCTTTGCAATTCATCACGAACTATCTTTCTACTTGCGACTATCAAATCAGTAGGTCTCCATAAAATCCAAAAATTATTCATGGTAGTTTCTGGAAATATCTCACGCATTATTTCACATTGTATTTTATCTGGCTGTAGTCTGATTAATCTTTTAAGTTCTTTCAGCGGTTCATCAATAGCTCTATGATCATCATATATTGCTTCATAATAATCTATATTATTCTTTAGCCATTCATGTGGAGACTGTCCAACAAAAGGTGGTGGTTGACCATGATCACCACACATAATCACAGCAGTATTTTTTTGTTAATAACCATTTAAGGAATATTTTAGTGTTTCTAACGACACCGTACATATTTCGTCCCATATAATATACTTAGGTATATATTTCTCACCCATTCGCTCAGGAGTCCACGTATCTCCACACCATCTAAAAAAACTATGATAGGTGCAAGTTTCGACACCTCGTTCTTTTATCTCTCTGGCTAGTTTATGTGTAGGTGTCAAAACAATCATATCTGAATTGTTGTTCATAAATAATTTAATCACACGAGTTGTTTTACCTGACCCTCCACACCCATTAAGATAAACGGTCTTATATCTAGCCACATGATCATACACACATGGTGCAAATGATTCTAATATTTGACTATTATTTCTGTAATATATTTCCTTAATTTCAACGTCAGAAAATTCTGAATAACTAAGTATATTTTCTTGCCTTATCCTCCATGTCCCCCACTCACCATTACCAAGTAGCGGATTTAATAAATCCTTATATTTGTTATGTATATAAAATGAATCCGTAGCAACTCTAACAGCGTAACGAGGAAATCTATTTATCATAGACAGTAAATTTATAGAAACATAAGCTAGCATCGAAGATCTTAAATGAGTAAACTGAGGTGAATCGCCCTCAATATAACTAACAATAGTACCTAGTTTGGTCCCATCCGATAAATAAGCATTACTTCGGCTTATAAATGTGTTTTTCTCCGTTGTATCATTAATTTTAAAATCTACCTCAGTATCGTCCATAATCAATCTTGTACAGTGTCGTTTATGACCGTATGAACTACCCTGAGTAAATTTACCAATTATCTTTCTACCAAGATCTTTTGCACGCTTCTCATCATGTTCAGCTCTACATTTACGTATATTATTATTAATTTTAATAATGTCATCTTCGGCAAGATCAGGAAATTCTTTCCTGGCATCATCAATATTAAATCTATCAGTTTCTGGTAACCAAACTTGTTTTTGTGCATTATAGGATATAATCGCTTCATTAACTTTTAACGATATTAATATTCCAACATCAAGCATATATCTTAATAATACTATTGGAGCCCAACATGTTTCTAAAAAGTGTTTACCAAACCAAATATAAGTAATCGGATGGAGATATTTTGCGAACTCAAATGATTCTACATATGCAAATCCTGTTATGTCAAAATCTGGTAAGGGTCCATTTATTGAAACTCTAGCCATGTCATGTGTGGGGTGTACGAATCTGTTAAAATATTTAGAACACTCACCATATCCAAGAAAACTCCCAGGGTAACATGCAGCCATATCGGTTAATATAACATCATCATACTCGTATTTAGTATTCCATAATCCTCCGTGCCCATATTCTATGCAACTTTTTTGTATATCCTCAATAAATTCTGATCTAGTAGGTTTCCATGAATTTTTTTTTTTCCTGAGCGACATGGGCCGCTACCGCTGGTACAGTAAAACAATTATTCAGTAGTTGTCTAACTTTGATCTCTTCAGAAGTATATTTTAGTGCAAGATTTCTCATTTCTTCATAAACAAATTCTGTACGATAAATATCACCATTTGGTCGTACAAATTGATCATGACAATCGTGTTCCGAACTCTGAAATAACCAAATAGATACAGGATCATTTTTACTGATATTTTTAATAAAATCAAATATATGACCATTATAAATTTATTCATTCTGTCTCGTGGAAATATAGTTACTGCATCAGTCCATGCATGTGCATTATGATCAATAATCGTTATAGGGTTTCCATTTCTTATATATTTTGGTTTGTATAATATCTCTCCTGTTAGTGTTTTTACTGTTACTGGAAATCTTAATAAATTTTCTAGCTTAGCAACATCCTTAATAGATGCACCAGAATTTTTAACCTAAAAGTCTACAAGCTAAAGCGACATCTATTTTCACTTTTTGTACATATGTAACGCAGATTATATCCCGGAAATGAGACGAGCAATGTATTTATGTGACCAGGTGAGATTGTCGTTAGCAACGCACACTGTTCATCTAAATCGTCAATAAATGTTATATTAATGTTGTATTAAAACATAACAATAGGTTTCTTAATTTGTTCACTCGTTCGCATATATATATATATATATATATATATATATATATATATATATATATATATATATATATATATATATATATATATATATATATATATATATATATATATATTCTCTCTCTCTCTCTCTCTCTCTCTGTGTTGCGCAGTAAACTGGAAACCTCTCCAAACCGCCAATAAAAATTGAATCAAAGGGTATTCGGTTTTGTTGGGTTTAATATATATATATATATATATATATATATATATATATATATATATATATATATATATATATATATATATATTAAACACCTTAAAACAGAACATATTTGCAACCAAACTTAATCACATATTAATATACTAAACACTGCCAAACCGAAGACCCTCTCAATCAAATATAATTTGCAGGTTTGAATGATTTCGGTTTATTGCAGAGAGAGAGAGAGAGAGAGAGAGAGAGAGAGAGAGAGAGAGAGAGAGAGAGAGAGAGAGAGAGAGAGAGAGAGAGAGAGAGAGAGAGAGAGAGAGAGAGAGAGATTGTACGCATACACACGCGCGCACACACACACACACGTTTGTTGTCGTTGTTTAAGGGTTTAACGCCATTTTTCAGCACAAGATAAGCTATAAATGACCTAAAGTATAACTGGTGGAGGAAAAACACTGGAAAACCACGATAGCCAAACTGAGACTCGAAACACACGTTTGTTATTTTGTCTAATATTTATAAAAGAGTTGAGAGCTGTAGATGTTTATAACTTAATGCCCGAGAGCCTCATGTGATCAGAAAGAGCAAAAATGGAAATACGAGTAATAAAGATAATTTAAATTCGAAGTATACTGAATTTGAATTTATTCTCTCTCTCTCTCTCTCTCTCTCTCTCTCTCTCTCTCTCTCTCTCTCTCTCTCTCTCTCTCTCTCTCTCTCTCTCTGTTGCGCAGTAAACTCGAAACCTTTCCAAAACCACCAATTAAAATTGAATCAAAGGTTATTTGGTTTTGTGGGGTTTAATATATATATATATATATATATATATATATATATATATATATATATATATATATATATATATATATATATATATATATATATATATATATCACTTTAAAACAGAACACATTTGGTATATCACCTTAAAACAGAACACATTTGGAAGCAAATTTGATCACATATTAATATACTAAACACTGCCAAACCGAAGACCCTTTCAACCAAATATAATTTGCAGGTTTAAATGTTTTCGGTTTATTGCAGACAGAGACATTGTAGGCACACACACACACACACACACACACACACACACACACACACACACACACACGTTTGTTGTCGTTGTTGAAGGGTTTAACGCCTTTTTTAAGCACAAGATAGGCTATACAAGGCCTAAGCATAACTGGTGGAAAACCACGGTAAGAACCACCGACCCACGAGAAACTACTGGCAGGCTTTCTCACGTACCCACGTTAGCCGAACTGAGACTCGAAACACATGTTTGTTATTTTCTCTAATATTTATAAAAGCGTTGAGAGCTGTAGATGTTTTTAACTTAATGCCCGATATCTTAATGTGATCAGTAAGAGAAAAAATGGAAATAAAGAGTAAGAAAGAGAATCTGAATTCGAAGTGTACTGAATTTAAATTTATACTCTCTCTCTCTCTCTCTGTTGCGCAGTAAACTGGAAACCTTTCCAAACTACCAATTAAAATTGAATCAAAGGTTGGGGTGTAATATATATATATATATATATATATATATATATATATATATATATATATATATATATATAGCACCTTAAAACAGAACACATTTGGAACCAAATTTGATCACGTATTAATATACTAAACACTGCCAAACCGAAGACCCTTTCAACCAAATATAATTTGTAGGTTTGAATGTTTTCGGTTTATTGCAGTCAGAGAGAGAGACAGAGACATTGTACGCACACACACGTTTGTTGTCGTTGTTGAAGGGTTTAACGCCATTTTTCAGATTATTTGGTTTTGTGGGGTTTAATATATAGAGCACCTTAAAACAGACATTGTACACACACACACACACACACACAGACGTTTGTTGTCGTTGTTGAAGGGTTTAACGCCATTTTTCAGCGTAAGATAAGCTATACATGGCCTAAAGTATAACTGGTGGAGGAAGAACACTGGAAAACCACGGGAAGAACCACCGACCCACGAGAAACTACTGGCAGGCTTTCTCACGTACCCACGTTAGCCGAACTGAGACTCGAAACACATGTTTGTTATTTTCTCTAATATTTATAAAAGCGTTGAGAGCTGTAGATGTTTATAACTTAATGCCCGATATCCTAATGTGATCAGAAAGGAAAAAATAGAAATAAAGAGTAAGAAAGAGAATTTGAATTCGAAGTGTACTGAAATTTAAATTTATTCTCTCTCTCTCTCTCACACACACACACACACACACACACACACGACTGTTGCACTAATCACTAAGAAACTTGGTGTTGTGTTTCACGACACCACAGCAACGAAACGGCAACAAAGACAGGTTAGTTAGTTCTGATGCAATTGAAGTATAGTGCCTTCCCAAGAAGATAGAGCTGATAATCAGGATGACGATGATTACAATGGTGGCGATAATCGTCATATACAAAATAGACAGACAGTTGAAATGTTTCCAGATGTAGGGGAAGGTCATTTGCTTCTGTGCAACAATGTATTCGGTGTGATATATTCTGAGTTAAAGGTCTGAATAGGGTCTGATTCTGAATAAGGATTGCAGGCTTTATAGCTGGATCAATTAATTATACCAGTTTAGTAAAATTATATATAGTTTTACATATGGTTTGTTTTAAACAAGGTCATGGCTTTGACATATTCCATGACGCAAGGACTTAATTATAAACCTGTTAAACATTAGGCGCGAACAATTTAAGGAAAGTTGACTCATCAAAAGCAAAAACGTTGAAGAGAAAAGGAGACAAATTTTGGCTAAAAAACTTATGAATTATAAAACGGATTTTAATTCATAATCCTAATCGACTTACATTAGATTTATAAAAGTATCACGTTCCTTAAATGCTTAGAGAGATTAGGACTAAATTTCTATGACCGGGTGCAACTTTCTGCAGCAACGCTCACTATTCATTTAATTCTCATGTTGATACAACTTTCCAATCAGGAGGAATAGCAATATCAAGATATTCGTGATGACCAATGAAGTGGTCCGATTGCTACCATTATCATTTAGGAACGAGATATCATAATTTGTGCCGTGAAAAGCCCGTGTTGATATGATCACCGATTCAGGTTGAGTAGCTTAAACGTTACAAGATGGCAGCTATAGTGACTATAATGGACATCCAGTGGGCACCATTTGGATA
>JAEAOA010001113.1:0-22803 GCA_016746295.1 Potamilus streckersoni | reverse complement strand
GTCTGTTTGTATCTTATCCCAATGACACCATGACAAAAATTCTCCCATTGAACAATAGCGGCAATGAAGAGTCACCACCAGTTGATGAGCGACCCAAGAAGTTAGATGTATTCTATGTTAAACTTTTCTAATTCTGAATACTGAACAAGTGTCATGGTTTCAGAAATGAAGAACTGTGAAATAACTACTGTCGTTTGAACCGAACATTGCTTCTTTGGTATTATTTAATATTTTGTTTGCTTTAATTTGACTGTGCTTGAGATTTGGTTTGTTTAAGGAGTAAAACACTAGGACAGTAATTTTCGTTTCGTATAAACTATTTTTCATTTTACTAAAGTTTGTGTTTGATTTTGAATATTAGAAAGTATTTTGGCTCCATCTGGCGTCTTAGTTTTTGGGTGATATGATCCAGCGTTTGGGAAACTATACAAGCCAACTGTGGCTGCAATGCTGGTGTTTCATGAGGCGGTATTGTGTGAAGATGTACTCTTGAGAGTGAAACAGTATTGCCATCCTGCCAGAACAAGCAAATTTGGTAGGAATAGGAACTAGATCTTTCATCGACAAGACGCGCTCTATCTTGAAATCAACACATTGCTACACTACACATATTAACAGAAATGAACTATCTTGTCTCATCACTTCCCACTGTTTCTCTCTCTCTCGATCGATCGATCGATCTCGAAATTGAGCGAATAATGAACCGCGACAAAGACCTGATTGACGATATCATGGGCGACCCAGAAAAACGACTCGGTTTTTGACTCAGTCGAGGACCCAGTCGACCATCCTGTGACTCAATATACAGCACTGTAGTTCTAGATGGTTACGTCAGGTTCGACAGCTTTTCTTACATTGAGTGTTTGGAAGCTGTGTTAATGATGTAAGGCAATTTTGAGAACGCTTGTCAGACTAGATTAAACGCTATTCACATGTATAACGTGCCATCGCTGTCAAAGCCCTTTTCACTCTCTACAAACCTATTCTGAAAGAGAAAATCTTGTAACGAGTAGGTATGCTTATTGATATATTTTACTAACTTTGGTTAAGTCAATTGAACGCCAAATAGCTGTTTAGTTTTGTTTTGTTTCTTCTTGCATCATCTACACATGGAACTAAAATTATGAAACTTGGAGGTGATACATACTGACCCAAATTTTTTGATTGACTGAATTGGATTCGATTGCAAGCTCTACTCATATCAGGGTCGTCTAAAAAGATGACAGTATGCATCCCAATTTGTATCTCATCCTTGCAACAAAAGAATATGCAAGTGTCCTAAATTTCACATTTTACTAGCTTTAGTTTTTCTATTACGTTCCAGATGTTACCTTGTATTACCTTGTGTATAATATATCGTTAGGATGCATTTTAATGCCTACTGCCTCCTCGTCTTATAATGTTAGTTTAACCCATATGTCACGCTTCACTTACGTTGGTTATAATGTAGTTCATGAGATGATGGTATGTATCTCTCTTAGTACTACACTTGCTGTGACGTACATTTCACATTCTGCTACCTTGGGTCATGGAGTTATCTCATTACAATATAATGATTTTTCATGTTATGTTACAAACTATCGTATTTAGACTTATCAGGCACTCTGAGGGGAGGTTTCTGCACTACTCTCTCCTTTCAGTATTATGTCCATATGGCTCATTTGTACGTTTCACTTCGGTTATATTTTGTTTCTGATATTCATTCATTAAGCTATGTTCATGCTAGAATTGAAACATTGAGCCCCTCTTCCAGTGGTTTCCCTAAAACATAAGAAAGAAGCAAGGTCATTTTTCTTGTTTTCTGAGACCGCTACTTGTGAAAGTTTGCATTTGTTGTTTATCGTCAATAAGATAAGTAATATATTTAACTGTATTTAGCACCATAACGTTAGGATTACTAGTGATCTTTTTATGAATTGTATAATAATGTACGGAATGGGCCTGTATAAATTAAATGATTACGTGGACAAGAACCTCCTTTCCCTTGAGTATATTCTGTTATATGTATGTAGTTTGTAGTGTTACTTTTTTTTAGTTCATTATATGCCATGAATAATTGAATTTGTGCTTGACCTTGTCCAAAGTCAAGTTCACTGTATTTCTGACTGGAGACACTAATAATGATTTTATTTGACCTTGTCCAATGTCAAGTTCATTGTGTTTCTGACTGAAGACACAGATGATGTTTATATTTGACCAAAACCAAAATCAAGTTCGCTATGTTTCTGACTAGAGACACTGATGATGCTTTTATTTGACCTTGTCCAAAGTCAAGTTCACTGTGTTCTGACTGGACATTGATGGCATTTTTATTTGATCTTGTGTTTCTGACTAGCGACACTGATGATGCTTTTATTTGACCATGTCCAATGTCAAGTTCATTGTGTTTCTGACTAGCGACACTGACGATGCTTTTATTTGACCATGTCCAATGTCAAGTTCATTGTGTCTCTGACTAGCGACACTGACGATGCTTTTATTTGACCATGTCCAATGTCAAGTTCATTGTGTTTCTGACTAGCGACACTGACGATGCTTTTATTTGACCATGTTCAATGTCAAGTTCATTGTGTTTCTGACTAGCGACACTGACGATGCTTTTATTTGACCATGTCCAATGTCAAGTTCATTGTGTTTCTGACTAGCGACACTGACGATGCTTTTATTTGACCATGTCCAATGTCAAGTTCATTGTGTTTCTGACTAGCGACACTGACGATGCTTTTATTTGACCATGTCCAATGTCAAGTTCATTGTGTTTCTGACTAGCGACACTGACGATGCTTTTCTTTGACCATGTCCAATGTCAAGTTCATTGTGTTTCTGACTAGCGACACTGACGATGCTTTTCTTTGACCATGTCCAATGTCAAGTTCATTGTGTTTCTGACTAGCGACACTGACGATGCTTTTATTTGACCATGTCCAATGTCAAGTTCATTGTGTTTCTGACTAGCGACACTGACGATGCTTTTATTTGACCATGTCCAATGTCAAGTTCATTGTGTTTCTGACTAGCGACACTGACGATGCTTTTATTTGACCATGTCCAATGTCAAGTTCATTGTGTTTCTGACTAGCGACACTGACGATGCTTTTATTTGACCATGTCCAATGTCAAGTTCATTGTCTTTCTGACTAGCGACACTGACGATGCTTTTATTTGACCATGTCCAATGTCAAGTTCATTGTGTTTCTGACTAGCGACACTGACGATGCTTTTCTTTGACCATGTCCAATGTCAAGTTCATTGTGTTTCTGACTAGCGACACTGATGATGCTTTTATTTGACCATGTCCAATGTCAAGTTCATTGTGTTTCTGACTAGCGACACTGACGATGCTTTTATTTGACCATGTCCAATGTCAATTTCATTGTGTTTCTGACTAGCGACACTGACGATGCTTTTATTTGACCATGTCCAATGTCAAGTTCATTGTGTTTCTGACTAGCGACACTGACGATGCTTTTATTTGACCATGTCCAATGTCAAGTTCATTGTGTTTCTGACTAGCGACACTGACGATGCTTTTTTTGACCATGTCCAATGTCAAGTTCATTGTGTTTCTGACTAGCGACACTGACGATGCTTTTATTTGACCATGTCCAATGTCAAGTTCATTGTGTTTCTGACTAGCGACACTGATGATGCTTTTCTTTGACCATGTCCAATGTCAAGTTCATTGTGTTTCTGACTAGCGACACTGATGATGCTTTTATTTGACCATGTCCAATGTCAAGTTCATTGTGTTTCTGACTAGCGACACTGACGATGCTTTTATTTGACCATGTCCAATGTCAAGTTCATTGTGTTTCTGACTAGCGACACTGATGATGCTTTTATTTGACCATGTCCAATGTCAAGTTCATTGTGTTTCTGACTAGCGACACTGACGATGCTTTTATTTGACCTTGTCCAATGTCAAGTTCATTGTGTTTCTGACTAGCGACACTGACGATGCTTTTATTTGACCATGTCCAATGTCAAGTTCATTGTGTTTCTGACTAGCGACACTGACGATGCTTTTATTTGACCATGTCCAATGTCAAGTTCATTGTGTTTCTGACTAGCGACACTGACGATGCTTTTATTTGACCATGTCCAATGTCAAGTTCATTGTGTTTCTGACTAGCGACACTGACGATGCTTTTATTTGACCATGTCCAATGTCAAGTTCATTGTGTTTCTGACTAGCGACACTGACGATGCTTTTATTTGACCTTGTCCAATGTCAAGTTCATTGTGTTTCTGACTAGCGACACTGACGATGCTTTTATTTGACCATGTCCAATGTCAAGTTCATTGTGTTTCTGACTAGCGACACTGACGATGCTTTTATTTGACCATGTCCAATGTCAAGTTCATTGTGTTTCTGACTAGCGACACTGACGATGCTTTTATTTGACCATGTCCAATGTCAAGTTCATTGTGTTTCTGACTAGCGACACTGACGATGCTTTTATTTGACCATGTCCAATGTCAAGTTCATTGTGTTTCTGACTAGCGACACTGACGATGCTTTTATTTGACCATGTCCAATGTCAAGTTCATTGTGTTTCTGACTAGCGACACTGACGATGCTTTTATTTGACCATGTCCAATGTCAAGTTCATTGTGTTTCTGACTAGCGACACTGACGATGCTTTTATTTGACCATGTCCAATGTCAAGTTCATTGTGTTTCTGACTAGCGACACTGACGATGCTTTTATTTGACCATGTCCAATGTCAAGTTCATTGTGTTTCTGACTAGCGACACTGACGATGCTTTTATTTGACCATGTCCAATGTCAAGTTCATTGTGTTTCTGACTAGCGACACTGACGATGCTTTTATTTGACCATGTCCAATGTCAAGTTCATTGTGTTTCTGACTAGCGACACTGACGATGCTTTTATTTGACCATGTCCAATGTCAAGTTCATTGTGTTTCTGACTAGCGACACTGACGATGCTTTTATTTGACCATGTCCAATGTCAAGTTCATTGTGTTTCTGACTAGCGACACTGACGATGCTTTTATTTGACCATGTCCAATGTCAAGTTCATTGTGTTTCTGACTAGCGACACTGACGATGCTTTTATTTGACCATGTCCAATGTCAAGTTCATTGTGTTTCTGACTAGCGACACTGACGATGCTTTTATTTGACCATGTCCAATGTCAAGTTCATTGTGTTTCTGACTAGCGACACTGACGATGCTTTTATTTGACCATGTCCAATGTCAAGTTCATTGTGTTTCTGACTAGCGACACTGACGATGCTTTTATTTGACCATGTCCAATGTCAAGTTCATTGTGTTTCTGACTAGCGACACTGACGATGCTTTTATTTGACCATGTCCAATGTCAAGTTCATTGTGTTTCTGACTAGCGACACTGACGATGCTTTTATTTGACCATGTCCAATGTCAAGTTCATTGTGTTTCTGACTAGCGACACTGACGATGCTTTTATTTGACCATGTCCAATGTCAAGTTCATTGTGTTTCTGACTAGCGACACTGACGATGCTTTTATTTGACCATGTCCAATGTCAAGTTCATTGTGTTTCTGACTAGCGACACTGACGATGCTTTTATTTGACCATGTCCAATGTCAAGTTCATTGTGTTTCTGACTAGCGACACTGACGATGCTTTTATTTGACCATGTCCAATGTCAAGTTCATTGTGTTTCTGACTAGCGACACTGACGATGCTTTTATTTGACCATGTCCAATGTCAAGTTCATTGTGTTTCTGACTAGCGACACTGACGATGCTTTTATTTGACCATGTCCAATGTCAAGTTCATTGTGTTTCTGACTAGCGACACTGACGATGCTTTTATTTGACCATGTCCAATGTCAAGTTCATTGTGTTTCTGACTAGCGACACTGACGATGCTTTTCTTTGACCATGTCCAATGTCAAGTTCATTGTGTTTCTGACTAGCGACACTGACGATGCTTTTATTTGACCATGTCCAATGTCAAGTTCATTGTGTTTCTGACTAGCGACACTGACGATGCTTTTATTTGACCATGTCCAATGTCAAGTTCATTGTGTTTCTGACTAGCGACACTGACGATGCTTTTATTTGACCATGTCCAATGTCAAGTTCATTGTGTTTCTGACTAGCGACACTGACGATGCTTTTATTTGACCATGTCCAATGTCAAGTTCATTGTGTTTCTGACTAGCGACACTGACGATGCTTTTATTTGACCATGTCCAATGTCAAGTTCATTGTGTTTCTGACTAGCGACACTGACGATGCTTTTATTTGTTAACAAATAATGCATAGTTAAGATTTTCTCTATGGGTCTGGGTTAAATATTAGGATTTTTATCAATAAAAGTAAACATTTTATCACGAGAAACCCCATGTACTTCAATTTTTCGTTTCGTTATTTAATATATATAATTTCGTTCAAGTTTATGTTGTAATTTTAAATATTAGGGAGGCATTGTAGTGCCATCTATCGTTTTAGTTTTGTTTCACGTGATTCCGCCTGGGTGTGTGTATGTATGTATGTATATATATATATATATATATATATATATATATATATATATATATATATATATATATATATATATATATATATATATATATATACGAGCGAACTGTGGCTACTATGGTGGTGTATTAGGAAGCGGCGTATAGTGATGTCCAGTGCAGAGTAGTAGTATAACCACCCTGCCAGAGTAAGCACACTTGGTCGTATTCTGCTGTGTATGAGAGAGCCAAGCCAGGAATCTGAAAATGTTAGTGACAAGGTCTTTCATCGAACAGCAGCCCGGCATTACAAAGATTGTCGAAGAAACGCAGATGTCTTGTGACAATACACGTTTTGATTGCGGCTAACTCTTCTTTCATCATTTCTAATTGTTCTCTCTCTCATCATCATCATCTTTCCTCACTGTTCTCTCTCTCTCAATCTCGATCTCAAGCGGATAACGACGCGACTCTGCAACCAGTCGGCAACTCTGCGACCAGTTGTCGACCATGAGACACAGTCGGCGACTCTGCGACCAGTCAGCGACCGAGACTGTGACAGTCAGCGACCCTGCGACAAGTCGGCAACTGAGACCAGTCGGCGACTCTGCGACTAGTCTGTGACCAAATTATCTCTGATCACATAGGAGATTGATTTAAGAGTACTTCTGTGTAACATAAATGACATCTGTGTTTTTATGTTTGCCGCCTAAAAATATTCTGGCCGCTTTGCTTGTTTGTCAAGCATGATATCGTCATGAGCCACCAGATTGTTGATATCCCCGTTAAGATCATCAAAAGACGGAGCATAATCGATGTCAGTGATAAATTCAATAACATCATCTTCAGCCGCTGATTTCCATTAAATTCCTTAAGAACATTATAGCATCGTTCGTCATCCACAGATGGAGCTTGTTACGACCTTGTAGTTGAATTATGTGTGTTAAGGAATGAACTCTGTATAAATCTTTCTATTTCAATATTTATTTCATTTTTGTATCATTAAGTTATTATAATAATAATAATAATAATAATAATAATAATAATAATAATAATAATAATAATAATTATTATTATTATTATTATTATTATTATTATTATTATTATTATTATTATGTCAGCATGGGTCTAAAATTTTGTTAGAAACATCGTTTACTTAAATCGTAAATGTGACTCATGTAAGCACGATCTGTGTATGATAGCAAATTCGTCGAAATGAACATTCAGAAATAGATATACAAATCATTGGCTGATTCTTGGTCAGACTTTCCTAATGTCCAGATGGATTGCGAAATCACACGTGTTCTTCGTGCGTTTGTACATGTATATGCTTAGTTTTCTGTAAGATAGTTAAGTAGTAGCCATAAGTGCAGTTCAGTCACCATTTTCAACATCTTAGAAAGTCACATAGCATCTATTACCTTTAAAAAGGTATTTTTGTGCTGGAATAAGATTTTGTTCGAATGTCTACTTAGAACGACACGTGTCTTGTTAGGGCAGTTAATTGTACTTCGTCTACTTTCTAAACAATTTTTCTCAGGAGAACAACAATACTGGTTTGTACAAAGACATTTTCTGAAATTGCTTGTAAATTGGAACAGAACAATATAAATTGTTTTTCACTATGAAAATTCAATACCTTTTGTGCTAGCCTTCGTCTGGTATTATCATCCGCCATCTTGATCGGAACTAAAATTCACTCTGTGTCAACTTAAAACTGTTTCTTCACAGTGTTACGTATCGGCTTCTTCAATGTAACACAAAGAAAGAGTGAAGACAACAAGCTTTGTAAATTTAAAAAAAAATAATTTATTTCCCTAGAAAACATGAAAAATGTACATAGGTGAAACAAGACTGAAATAAAATTCTACATGAGGTAAACAAATTACATAAAAAAGAACTCATATGAATGTATGCAAATGACATTTACACACACGGGAAAGTGTATCTCCAATCAAATTATCCTTTCCTTTTATTGCCTGATATCAAGATTGTATTCTTGCAAAGTAAACTCCATCTCAACAGCCTCTGAGTTTTATGTCTCATGCTGCCGATGGAGGTGAGGGGGTTGTGGTCACTAAACATAAAAACCGGTGAAGGAGCCGAACAAATATAACTTCAAAATTCTGTAATGCTAGCATTAGGGCTAAGCATTCCTTCTCGATTGTTGAATAGTTTCTCTGGGTTTTTTTAATTAATTTCTTAGAGAAATTACACACTAAGTGTTCAACATCATTTTTGTCATCTTGAAGCAAACCTATTCCAACCCCAACATCACTCGCATCTACAGACAGTTTGAAGGGCTGACTGACATCTGGAGAAGTTAAAACTGGTGCACTGTCAAGTATGGCTTTTAGTCTATCAAAAGCCTCTTTACATTTTTTAAAGCAAAGAAACTTGTTTTCTTTCTCAAGTTTGTCAGAGGCTCAACAACATCAGAAAAATTAGAACAAAATTTGCGATAGTACCAAGCTATACCTAAAAGTCGCATAAGCTGTTTTTTTATTGATAGGCACTGTAAATTCAGAAATAACCTTGACCTTAGAACATATAGGTTTAATCTGACCATGTCCCACAATGTCCTAGAAAAATAACATATGCACGGCAGAACTTGCTTTTAGATAAATTAATCGTCAGATGTGCGTCTGTCGAAGAACTTCCGAATCAGAATTTGGTTGTTCTTTCCAGGTGTTGTTGTAAATGATGACATCATTAATGCATGCATCACAGTTGCCTAGGCCAGAGATAATCATGTTCAAAAAAAAATTAAAAAGTACTCGGAGAATTCTTTATCCAAAAAGGCATCACTTGTACTTGTTCATCTGGAGTCACAAATGCCGAAAGGTCTTTTGCTCTTTCCATTTGGGGAATTTGCCAAAAGCCCTTCAGAAGGTCGAATTTGGTGACGTATTTGGCATTTCTAATTTTCTTTATACAATCGTTGATTCTTGGCAGAGGTAATGAGTCTGCTTATATTACTCTATTCACCTTCCTATAATCCGTACACTTTCGGAAAGTTTTATCCGGTTTCGGAACAAGAATACACTGAACTCCAATCACTCTTACTGGGCTCAATAAAATCATTGTCCAGTAAATACTGAATCTCTTTCTTCATATATTGTTGTTTAAAAGTATTCTTCCTGTATGGGTGTAGTTTCATAGGTTTCGAATTTACTATTTCAACGTTGTGAACAAATTTTGTTTGTCTTTGTAGGCCTGTCTGAAAACAAGTGCTTATATTCAGAAAATAATTGGTTAAGTTCACTTTTTTCGTGTTCTTTCAAATGATAACGTTTCTGGTATAGATTTTCCAGACCGTGCGAATTCTGAAGACTTGTTGTTCCAAGAGTAGAAGAATCCAACTGAATTTCTTCATTCATTTTTTCTTTTGGTGGGACAGGTACATCTAAATTAATTACATTATTTACTTGGATTTTTCATTTAAATACAGTAGTACTCCATTAATTTACTTAGACCAGAGTACTAATATTCTAATTTGACTCATTCACTTTCTTCTTTACTTTGTAAGGGCCATAAAATCTTGATTTCAGAAAATGCTGAAAATTAAACAAGAGTGAATGAACTTTTTTTACAGGACTAAAAAATTCCCTCTTACTACACATTGGTGAAACCATAGTTTCACTTTCGACTTGAACTGCTGAATGCCAAATTCAAGTATAAGAAGTTGGAACATTCCATACTTGAAATCTGACCTTTGACCGGATTGATCAAATTTGAGAGAGCCAAATTGAGCAAAATTTCTCAAAGAAATTGCCTTTGGAATACGTTGTGACACACACTTGATTATTAACAGATTTTGGTTATATGGCATGGTCTTTGGTAAGGAGTCAATACAATATACCATAATTTTACTGAATCGTTCGTCAAAGCAGGAATTGGTTGCAAATGAGTTTTAGGTATCTTTTGATTTGGTTTCCCTACAATTTAATTTTTGGCCAATATAATTGAGTCCAGATGTTGTAATACGTTTTGTTTTCCCCCAAATAATCAGCCATTGAAGTTTCATGGGCCAAACGAAGCATTTCCTGTCTGTAAGGTTTCAGAACCACAATTTGATATTTACATACCATTCGTCATTAGCAAGTACATAGGGAGGTCTCAATTTTCTCATAAGAACTCCTTTTTTAATGAAGTAGCAAACAGGTATTGCAGTGCTTCAGTTTCACTAACGGTCCGCTGAAATAAACAGGAGATTTAAAGATCCTTCTCCTGTTCAATGACAAGTGATTGTCGTTTATCACCCTGATCAGATAAAAGAAAATGAGTATACAAAAGACGATCACAATGATCAATACCACCACATTGATCCAAATTTAGAAGTGTAAATGACCTCGTCAAAAGCCTGACCAATACATGCGTCAGCTAAAGGAACACGGTCCTTATTAAAATCATTCTCAAGAGCCTTATTTGCCAAAGCTCTGGGAACTGAACAAGCTGAACATAAAACAGGGATTTCCTTTTCAATATGACCAACTTTCTGATCCAAAGAAGGCTTGTCAGTTACAAGTGGATTAACCACAACCTTGTATCCAGCTAAGTTATTGCCTAGACACAAATGAACGCCATCGATGGGTAAGCCTACACCGTCGGTCACAGGTCCTGAAACTAAGTCTGATGACAAATAACAGAATGGAGAGGAACATTAACAAAGCCGAACTCTACTCCCTGAACGATAATACTTTCATTTGAACAGATTTTCTCGGAAGAAGTCAAAACACCTGAAACTAAAAGACTGAGAAGCTCCTGTATCCCTTAAAATTTTAATAGAGATAGGATTGGCCAAATTGCACAAGAGTTATATAAAACCCTTCGACATGAATGATTCAAAATTCTGCAAAACACAATCAGACTGAGATTTATCAAATCCAATAAATGTACTGTTTTCAATACATGACCTTGACCTCTTACAAATAATAACATTTGGGATAGGTTTATCTTGATTTTGATGCCTATATTTCAATTTGAAGCACTCAGAAATGACGTGTCCTTTTTTACAATATGTACACGTAGGTAGAAACAAAGATTTTAGATCAAGTCTCTCAGAGGCTTGATTTTTAGAATTTGTGCCAGACTGAGTTTTACTGAAAGTAGTATTTTCTTGAAACACTTTTCTATCAGTAGACTGCCGAGTGAAAGATTTGTTTACAGCCGGAACTGTATAAGTTAAGGAATACGTAGCCAGAGTAGCGTTTTCCAAGGTTTTGACCTCATCATCTTCAACGTGATTTTTGATATAACTGGGAATACAGTTTTTGAACTCTTCGAGTAATACCAGTTGTTAAAGTCTTCATAATCATGTTCAATTTTCTCAGACAGACAAAATCTCTTGAATAACTGTTCTTTTTCCCTAGCAAATTCAATATACGTTTGTCTAATTTCTTATTTGTAGCTTCTAAACTTTTGTCGATAAGCTTCAGGGATAACTCGCAAACTTTCAAGATGCTTTCCTTAACCAAATCGTATTCAGAACTTTGTTCTACTTACAGAGATATATAGACATTTCTGGCCTTGCCATAAAGTATACTCTGCAATAATTCAGTTCAATACTCTCTTGGCCATTTTGAATAAAATATTTGTCTATTTCCTTTTCACTAAAAGGGGGAACTAATTTGATATTTCCGAAAAATGTTAAAATTTGAATTTGCATGAGATATGGATTCGTGCCTGTCACTTGCCATATCCAATTCTTTCATTTTAATTTTATATTCTTTTTCATCCCTTTCTTTTTGCATCTCTCTCTCTCTCTCTCTCTCTCTCTCTCTCTCTCTCTCTCTCTCTCTCTCTCTCTCTCTCTCTCTCCAATTTCATTTCTTCATCTTGTAATTCTATTTGCCTATTTTCTTCCCTTTCTTAAATTTGTCTTTTTCCTTTTCTTCAAATTGTCGTTTTTTCCTTTTCTTTAAATTGTTATCTAATTTGTTCATTTTGCAATTATATTTGTCGTTGTTTTTCATTTCACTTTCCTGTCTCTTTTTCTCCTACTTTTCAGATTGTAATCTCATCTGTTATTTTTGTAATTTTATCTGTTTTTTCTGAAACTCAAATTTATTGTTCATTTTTAGTTCAGCTTTTTAATGTCAGCATCAGTTAAAGTCTTACTGACAGATGCCATAACACTTTTGTCATATTCATTTCTACCATATGTTGAACTAAAATTTTCTTGATTTCTTGTTTAGTTAAAGGACGTTTTCGCTTCAGATAGTTCATACTTTCTGGCTAGTTCAAACAATTCAACCTTCTTAAAACTATCCAACTGTTGTTGATTTGGAGTAGAAAGAAAACCCTCCAATTTTGATATTTTTAAAAAACCTGTTTTCACCAAACTTTCAAATAAAATGAAATGGGGGGATTTGAAA
Source organism: Potamilus streckersoni (assembly GCA_016746295.1). Lineage (NCBI taxonomy): Eukaryota > Metazoa > Mollusca > Bivalvia > Unionida > Unionidae > Potamilus > Potamilus streckersoni. The sequence continues at coordinate 9,950 of JAEAOA010001113.1, read as the reverse complement.
TTTAATTTTTTTTAAACAATTTTTGTTATTCCAATGGACGAGCAATCCAGTTTCTTTATTTCTTTATGTTACATATTGGTTCGTTCAAAGTAACACAAAGAAAGAGTGAAGCCAACAAGCTTTGTAAACTTTAAGAAAAATTCATTTCCCTAGAAAACAAGACTTACGATTTACAAAAAAGATCCCCAGTTGTTCTAAAGATATAAAACACATAAGGCCTGTGAATAGTTCCAAATTGACACAGTCTTAAGTTCAGCTCCAATCCAAGATGACGAAAGATGATGTCAGACGAAGGCTAACACAAAAATCCAGAATTTACACAATGAAGCACAATTTGTATTGTTTCGTTACAATTTAGAAGATTTTCAGAAACACTTTTTGTCCAAACCAGCAGTGTTATTCTCCAGGAAAATAATTATTTAGAAAGACAAAGTAGAATTAGCTCCACTAACAAAACACATATCGTCCTACGTAAACACATGAACAGACAGCTTCTTCTAGCACAAAATGCCTTTTTTTAAGCTAATAGAAGTTGTGTGACTTTAAGATGTTAAAATCGGCTACGACTCTGTCTTTGACTGACGGTGACTGTGAAGGAACATTCTTACAAATACCTAATCATATAAATGAAGCTAATAGGTCGTTTCAAATACAAACGCACGGAGGACACGTGTAATTTCGCAATACATCTGGACATTAGAAAATCCTGACCAAGGATCAGCCAATCGTTTTTATATCTATTCCTGAATATTTACTTGTAACGAATTTGCCATCATTCCCAGCACGTGCTCACATTAGTCACATTTATGACTTAAGTAAACATGATGTTTCTAACAACATATTAGACTCATTCTAACATAATCATAATAATAAATACCTTTAATGAAATAAAAAGATTTATACAGAATTTATTTCTTAACACACACACACACACACACACACACACTTCAACTACAGGGACGTAACAACGGGACTTGTGTGTTTTCATATCATTAGTACAAATTTTTTTTATCTCCTTCGTAATTTGTAAGTCTTGTTTCATATAAATGCCTTTTCTCCATGTTTTCTAGGAAAATAATTTTTTTTAATTTACAAAGCTTGTCTTCACTCTATCTTTTTGTTACTTTGAACGAGCCGATACGTATCAAGCTAATAAATTAAGTTTGTCTCATTTGAGGCATCTTATTATCCGGTTGAGCAACAATTGAGTTTTACCCGACCCAGAAGGACTAATTATAATAGCTAGAATGGAATTTGGTAACACTGGATAATGTTTGACCGGTGGTTGCTCGCGTGTTGCTGAAAAATCAGTCACATTCATAAGGCACAAATATTGTATATTTATAATCATGAGTTTATAATGTGTTCTACTGTTGTCCGGACTTCTAGTTTTAATTCTTGGATTATTTTTGGATTAGATTCGTAAAACCAATGTTTCTTTTTTCTCATTTTTTCAATTGTTATTCTAAAGAAATAAGTTATTTAAATTTTACAAAGCTTGTCTTCACTGTTTTCTGTTTCTTATTTTAAGATTCGTATCATGTTAATTCCTCTCTGGCAGATAAATCATTGGCGGTGAAATCCACAGCAGATAAATCAGTGGTGTGTGAGTCCGCTGCACGTAAATCTGTCATCACCGTGAAATAGCCCGACAGATACAGGGTCACGTGCACTGATGTTGTAAATCTTCTCAAAAATATAACCGTCATAAAATTCTATTGTTCTTTACAGCGGAAATTGTTTTACTGATTCAGTCCAGGCGTGTAAATTATGATGTATACTCGCATTTGGTGAGCACATACTACGATAGTTGCTGCAATTGACCAAGATCTCGTTTGTAATTGTTTCTACTACTATTGGAAATTTTAATTCTGTTTCTAACACTGCTACGTCATTTATTTAGTTCCGTCGACAAGAGAATCTTCCCCTTGTGCTATTTGTCTTATTCTCGATTCTGTCCGTTTCCATGTCTCGAGTTAATAAAATGTTCTCTGACGCGTTGGGTCACACAATTTTAATAGACCTGATTTTATGGACGCAAGTGTATTAATTTCAGAATTTTTAAATTGCGTGGTGCATAAACAACCTCGGGCACTGGATACGCATTGATGTAATGTGGTTTGTGTATTCCGGTAAATGCATCCGGGTTAGAATTTTTGTCTCGTCCAGTGACGCTGTTATATCGCCGTGATTTCTTAACAGGATCGAGCTTATCACGGATAATCCAAGTTGGTCCATCTTCGTTGACAAGACATTATATTGTGAAAATATATCTTTTATCGTCTGCACGATTATCAATTATCATGGCTGTTCCTTTGTCGTTCATTGTAGAGTTGACAAAAATGCAGTCGCCATTTATCCGGAATGTTGAAAAAACATGAGACGCACCATTTTGTGCAAACTCATTTTGGCCTTTCTGATAAATTTGTGTTGTTTCAACTCAAGCAGCGGTTGTTTTTATCCTTTTTATTAATATGTCAAAATCAAATCTAGTTTTGTTGTGGTTCAATAGCCGATAATATGTATCGTTCTCGTTCAAAAAACATTGTCTCTGCGCTTCTCTTGTTCGATCTTTGATAATTTCTCAATTTTATTTGCACTTAATAATTAATTTATTTCTTTTGGTACATTTTTGTGCGATGTTTACCTTGGAAAACCTGGATTATCCCGATCAGACTTAAATACTGTTCCACCAGCTGGTTTGCAACAGTAGAATTAGTTAAGACTATATAATTAGGGAAAATAATTTCTCCAATTGGAATTTCTATAAATAATATAATATGGCTGGAGAAAAAGAGTTATCGATGGCTCATGATCAAATCAGTCACATGCGAATAAAATTGCTGTTGCGAGTACTACGGCTATGACATGGCCCGCGTTTGTCGTGTCAGTGCTGGAACACAACCATGTTTGAAATGCGGAATTGGGGCCAAGGGAAGAACACAATTATGTGTATCTTATGGCGGACGAAAATATCTTGCGCTTAACTGATAATGGCAGATAGTGACCGCTCATATGACATCAGAGTAAAGGACGCCAAAGATTATCTCGATAGATATTCCTCTGTTTTGAAAAATAATGTAAATTTTAAAAAATTGGAATTCATATATGGATCAAGACAACAAATATTGATCTTGATGAATTGTGCGGCATCCGATATACGATAACTACTAAGCAAACCGAGCTGATATTATGAAAAACTGTCGTCTCCAAATCATATTTGAAATGTCAGTAACCTCATTATCTTTAGTAAAATTCACGTTAGTAAACAGATGAAAAACTATTATTCACACAGATATTATAGAGTGCTTAAATTGTTTGATGGATGACTGTTTTATTGATCACTTGAACTCGGATAGAGAAGATAATCATCTTGAACTATTTAACTATTTATTACATCGAGTGAAGATAACAAATTTGGTGGCACTGTAAAACACAACAAAAAAAATGCTGGACCTGCTTGATCAATAAATTTAAAAACAGGTGAAATACGAGATTTTTTTCAATACCAAATGCTGGAATATATTTTCATACTCATCCAAATTCAGTACAGCTTGTTGAAAATTGTAGAACTAAATCAGCTTATTCAAAGTTGTTTAAACAGAAAATAAAATTCACTAATATCCAAGTCATGTAATTATGTTTATCAGCAAATGTGACGTGAATTCCAATTCGACAAACGTTTAGACATCCCCGTTATCACGTTTCGAGCCGATAAATTACCTGGGATGAATTGATGACAGCACGCTGGGTTTCCAAGTCTCCGGCAAAATTAATACCGGTGGTGAAACTGGAACGTTCAGACACTTAATAAAAGCCGTATACACTCACTTTTGATCTGTCTGGCTCATACGTGCGAATATACCTGTCATATAGTTCATGTAAACTAATTTGCCGTATATACGAAGACAGTGGCCGAGTTGGTTGAGGCGTTCGATCAACCTGTGAAAACTTACCTCACATGCTCGATTCCCTTTGGCGTAACTGACATATTGTAGACGTTTATGAAAACGATTTATAAAGGGAGGATGTACCTGCGAAGCCTTGAAAAAGACGAAATATCTTTTTTGAATGGGTAATTGTTAACTTACAAAAGGCATTTCAGATGCACTTACCTGCCCCCTCCCCCCCTCGCCTTTCCCCACCCCCAGGCGTTCAGCGTTAAATGGTTCGTGTTAGGTCTGGTCAGTCTGTTGTTAGGATAAAGTGACTATGCCCCAGCGCTATACATCACTATAGACTGTTAAACTGCATACATCGTAGCGATATTACTGAAAATATTTTTTAAAGCTACGATAAAAATCCCAAGAGCCCAAGAGGTAGAGGAAACCAGAGAAGCCACCGCTTGGGATGGAATTCAAGGCTGTAGGTCCCTCATCGTGTTTGATACAGGTAATATTAAGAGCTATAATAGATCTAAAAATCATAGGGTTTATTAATACTACCAATGCTTTCATGGAACACATGTAGCTTCGGTCAATGCTAAAATACATCCGGCAAAGTCTATAAGGCGTGACTTGTTTTAAAGGCTAGCATAATTAATTGATCTCAACCACTATAAGCTAAATGAACAGGATAGGATGAAAATTCCCCGTTACTTATGGTAAATGGTAACCGATGGATGGAAAGATGGCAAAAGTTACCTTATGGATAGAAGATGGCAAAGTTACCCAATGAATGAATGGTGGTAAAAGTTACCCTATGGGTGGAAGGGAATCCGAATGATAGTATATGCGTCTTTTACATTACCGATTCGAATGATAATATAACATCAGAGACAAATGAGATGGATAACCGCTCTTTGTCTTCTACTACCAATTATATTTTAAACGGCTTCTCTCCTCATCTGAACTTTCAAAGTTAAATTCCAAAGATGGATCATTGTTATAGAATCGTGTGAACAAAGAAACCCTCCTTTTAAGAAGATTGTCCAATATGTTCACTAAAAATAGGGAATGATGAATTTTTTCACACCGAAAAAAAAGCAGGTCTGACATTTACCTCTGAAATTTTTCTTCGGTAACTTCTGACGTAATAATGAAACATCGGAATCTCTCTCTCTCTCTCTCTCTCTCTCTCTCTCTCTCTCTCTCTCTCTCTCTCTCTCTCTCTCTCTCTCTCTCTCTCTCTCTCTGTTAAATTGGACCTTCTAAATGAAATGGTTATTCTAGTTTGTAGTATGGCATTCAAGACTCTTGCGGTGTAAAACTATTCTTTAAATTAAATTTAAATTAAATTTAAAAAATTGTAACGAGTGCCGAAAACTAGCTGTCAAAATATTTAAGTCGGATAAAAGAAAATGCCATTGATATCCTTATTTCTCTCTAATTGCCTCTTTATTATGAGCAAAGCCCTTTGTAAATACTTTTAATATAAGTGTCAATCACTGTCGGAGGCACAAACGTGTAATAATTGGGAAGGTCATTATTCTTGTCCTCATTTTGCCAGCTTACATACGTCAAGTTCCTCCATAAGCAGAAAGCTCTGAAATACTGAATTTTATCATACGGAGAATCCAAGGGAAATAATTCTAATAATACTGCGTGAGATGGGAGAAATAGGGCGTGTGCGTTTCCGGCCCCATGCATTCCAATAAGAACATCTGTATGAGCCATCAATTGAAGCTGTTGCTTCATACCCATATTTTCCAAAAGAATATCAATTATTTCATGTCCTGGTAGGCTGTCCTTTAGTTGCTGCAACACCTCTGCTTCGTTTTGTATCTTCCTGAAAATAGTTCCTCCAGCTTCGGCTCGCTCAGGATGCGAGTTGTAATCGTGCCGCCATATTATTACAACACGTAACCTAGCGCAGTTTAACTTTTTTCTCTCATTTATTCCGAATCCTTGTAGAAAATAATCAGAAAATTCTTCAATTCCTTCCACTTTCTTTAAGAATGGGAGCCGCAGTGGACTCTCATACCCTATGGGACTCAAGATTAAAGTTTTGAATACGGTTGGTTCAGGTAGATTTTTGGCGTAATAAACCCGTCGATAAAGGGTATGCCACGTTTCATCCATTGCACCGGGTGGTCGATCATCTAGAAATATAACATCCACTTTTTGGGGGTTAAATTTGAAATGCTTTGACAAAACAAAAATATTAAACCACTCTGTCAAAGTATGGTATATATTATGTGCCTCAGTTCTTTTTATGGCGACTGTGAAAGTGTATTCAACTTTTATTAATTCCTCAGAATCCTTTCTTCGGGTAATGCTGAGCATCCATTCAGTCATCGGTGTCCCTTCATACCCGGAATAAAAGAAGTACGGTTTAGAGTCAACGCTTCGACAAGGAACTGCGAATAACAGCGAATTCGTTTGTTCTAAACGAACATTTTTGAGAATAAAGAATTCATGTCCGTATGCGACAACATTTCCTTCACAAGTAGCATATATGTCATCAAACCAGGAATTGATATCTAGCTCTGTCCTTTCTTTCAATTGCGTTTTCTTTGTGGTGACTTGTCTAAATATACTAGCAGACTTGATGAAGCAGATGTACACAACAAGCATCAAGAAAACCAATAGACATATAAAAATCTTCTGACGGTTAGTCTGCTTCTTTCGCATTTCCGTCCAAGTGTTCGATGTGATGCTTATTACGCCTTTTCCTAAAATAAGAAATTATATATATATATATATATATATATATATATATATATATATATATATATATATATATATATAGAGAGAGAGAGAGAGAGAGAGAGAGAGAGAGAGAGAGAGAGAGAGAGAGAGAGAGAGAGAGAGAGAGACAACACACCACGCATGGCATAAAGGTGAAAAACAGAATTAAAATAATTGCGTGCATATAAGACGTACGAACAGACAGTTCATCTGGGCTGTTGATTTAAATAAATATTTAAATATGTACCTGTGATAGTTGCGGTAAACGTTTGTGTACATAACTTTAAAATCCTTCGCAAGCTGATACGTTCGAATATAAAATAAACAAAAGGGACTTAAATTCGAGAAACATCACCAATTCAAGTCTTAACTTGTGCAAATAAATATTACATATGAATTCTGAAGTAACGTACGAGACAGTGTTTTCGAAAGAATGCAGGTCAGCCCCATTGTTAATGTTCATTTCAAAGGATCCCATAACTGTCGTAATCACGGGGATAACCGCAAACAGTGAGTGTGGTCTTTTGCCTGGCACTGGCTGTCTCGGTGGGGTTGGGGTAGGGAGGAAACAGATTCTATATAGTTATGTTTTTATTTTCTTATACACTCTGTGTAATCTATTATGAATCATCTTAATCAATTTAAAAGTACAATCTATCTATGAAGTATCATCGGACGTTTACCTTCTCATGTACATCGTCTTCTAGTGTGACCAAAAATACATGTACGTTTATTTTTCTACAAACGAGGAGTGGGTCAAAATGTCGCTGAAAAACATGTGAAGAAGGTATTAATTTGAATAGAGTATATGAGCAATAAATAACTCACCTTGTTATCAAACCTGAAGATTTCAAGCCTTCAAAAACAAATGTAGAGAGACCAGAGCTATAAGTACCAATCATGGCTGCTCTTAGTCGCCATGGTATTGTGGATCGTTATGCCATATATACAGTTCATTCATTAGGTTCCTTCGGCTCACTGAGCGTGTACAGGTAAATTACTGTAAAGGAAACTGTACGTTAATACTACTATTATACCACACATTGCGTGCCCTCTTAAGTTTCTCGAATAAGTTTTATGTCTGCATTACATGTGGAAGGTCACTTTTATTATAGTGAGACTTCCAATTGTTAATGTGTCAAATAATTGTAATTGTGAGATTTTAAAATGTTCTTTTTAGTCTTTTTAAAGTGGGTGCTTGTTTTTATTAATGTGTGTGTGTGTGTGTGTGTGTGTGTGTGTTTCAAGGTTGTGTAGAGACTATCATATTAAGTGTCGGATAGGCATCTTTTTGTATAAATTTTAAAGATCCAAAAGCTGAAGTACTTTTTGTCCAATTTAGTCAAATTATGTTAAATGGCTTTTGTGATGAATTTTAAAGATTTGTAAGGTTTTTGCATCTGTAACTATATCTGGCAGCGTGTCATCATAATTTGTATAAAATAGAAAGACTCTCATGGCAGTGGCCTCTTTGTAGAATTTGGTCAAATTCCCTAAACTGCTTTTGAGATGAACTTATTTACTTTTTTTACTTTTTAAAATGATGGCCATATTTATTTTTGCATTGGTTTTGCATATAAAATTTTGAAAGGTCTTGATGTCATGGTCATTTCTGTAATATTTGGCCATATTTTGTTGAACAGTTTCAAAGCAGAAGCAATTTAGTCTGATTTTTTTATTCCAAGTAACAGCAGCCATGTTTGAACACTGACCGATGTCACTGGTAAAATTTTTAAAGAACTTTATTTCAGAATGATTTTTGAGACGTGTGGTCAAACTATGTTCAGGGGTTAACTGTATCCAGGGGTTAATTGAATAGTTTTATTAGGACAGAACATTTTAATAAAAGTAATAAGATTGAAATTTTCGCTAAATCGTATTAAAAGTAATGTTTCATTAAATTATATTGAAATAATTTTCCACTAAAATATATTGAACTTAATTTGATCTATTTCTATACTACAACTGTATATTATCTTAATAAAGATCGCACTTTTATGAGCAAGTGCAAACATAACAAAGGTCAGCAAATTTTAGACATAGTAAGAAAATGCTGAACAGCTATTTACCTTGATCCCTAATGGATGTGTAAGATAGATGAATCACGCCTTTCCCGTAGGAAAGGACGAGAACCTGCTCTGATTCGAAATGGACGACCGTGTAAAAATGAGAGCAACCTTACGTAAAATCAGTTAGTGCATTGAAGAATCAGAAGACTCTCTTATTTCTTACATGTAAGAATCGTCTGTGTTCGTACACTCTTTAAAGTATAGGACTTTTTATTGCTGAGATTTTCACGGTAGAGTTCAATCTAGACTTGATATTTTTGTAACATTTTTGTGAGTTCATTCTATTTTATATTATAATATAATGGAATGTGTAATTGTTTCAAAGAATTTGTATTCATTTGTAAATATGGCATTATTATTTGAAAAGACGAATTCGCTACCAACTTCATGTTTAGATTTACTCTGGAAATAAAAGATTCTTTAAGAAGTAAAGAATGTTTAGTTACATATTCCAGATTCATATTCTATTTTAAATTTAGTATGAAACATTTATTCAAAACGATTTTTGCACAACATCACAAGTATTGAATTTTGTACTCTTTGGCTATCATGAATTAGTCAAGATTTATTTACCTGTAATATATTCTAAAGGGCAGAAATTATGTAAATGTAGGAAGTTGGTAAGCTAGAAGGAAAATTATACCTTAATATATGTATTTTGTATATTTTAAATATAACGGCTTTATAAGATATATAACTAGAATGTAGTACTATATGTTTATATGTCAGTTTAAAAAAAAACTTCATTCATTGAAGAATCAGAAGACGCTCTCTTTTCTTGCAGTCCATTCCCGTTACCTCTCGTTACCGCTCCGATGGCCTAGTAGTTAGAGCGTCCGCCTCGGATGCGGAAGGTTGTCGGTTCGAACCCCGGCCGAGTCATACCAACGACTTACAAAAATGGTACTAACAGCTGCCTTGCTTGTCGCTCAGAATTAAGAGGTTAGTGTTAGGACTGGTCAGTCCGGTGTCAGAATAATGTGACTGGGTGAGACATGCCACATGTCTGCGGCATGATGCCCCAGTGCTAGACATCACTATAAACTGTCACAATGCAGACGGCGTAGCGATGCGACAGACAAATTTTTAAAACTACGTTAAAAATCTAAAACACACACACACACACACACATCTTTCGTTCAGCCTCTCGAGGAATGTAGACTTATCAACACCGATAGGAGTGCAAACTTTTTCTTAAGTTATGACAACAAAATCCTTTTCGTTTCATAACAGTTTCATTAACTAAACTTTT
>JAEAOA010001112.1:0-22430 GCA_016746295.1 Potamilus streckersoni | reverse complement strand
GCTCAGACCAAAACCTATTTTATCATTTAGATGAAACCCGCAAGTCAGTTTGGTGCAGAGTAAAGGGACATGAGCCGGACATTTCTGCGGCCATGCATATGTTTGAAACATGTACTTTAATCTGCACAGGGTCAGGTTCTAATTTAAGTAATCAGGGTTTCCATTTATCATGACTTTTAAAGGACTCAAATTCCCTCAGTATAAAAAATGTCATATTTTTCTTCACTTTCATCTAAGATTAATGTCTTAAATGATTTCATTTTTCTAATACACACTTCATTATTAAACCAATCTTGGTCCGCAAAAACCCGTATACTTTATTTAATGATTCACCCATTTCTAGGTGGTTCCCATTTTCAATACAATTGTACCGTGTGTCTATATCCACCCTTGATTTTCTTGACAGCCCTAGGACTAGTTGTCATTACATAAATCAAAGCATTGTGCATATTCGGTCTGTCATGATTACTTTAGTGAATATTAAATTAGATTTGCATGTTCTTTCACCTAATAGAGCAATGGGCCATTCAGGCAACATTTAATAGTAGAGCTTTTTTTTGAGAAAATAAGAAAAAATACTAAAATAAAGAAATGTATTGAGTTATCTTTTTAATTATAACATTGATTCTCTTCATTTTATAAGGATATATATTTCCGTTGTCATATGATGTAATCTAAAGAGTAAACGGTTAAAGGTGGACGTTCTATATATATATTTATATTATATATATATTAAAATTTATAAAATTATATATATTAATTAATTTATATTTATATATATGTATACGGTCATATATATAATATTATATAAGTTTATATATATATATTATTATATATATTATATATATATATATATATATATTATATAATGTATATATATATTATGTGTTGGGTGTGTATTATTACTGAAAAAGATATTTCATGACAAAAAATACCTAAAAATTCCCTTCATTTGGATTATATAATTTATAACTAACATAAGTGTATAAATAATTCCATTAAATGCAAAATGTAATGTTTCAAAGATTCACTGAAACATATTTCGTGGATGCAAAGTCATGATTAGTCATCCCCTTTATCTTGGTGGAAGAGATCTAAGTGATTATATCTGATGCTTTGTGTTTTCAAAACACAATAGGGGAAATATACATTTTGTTTACTATATTATCTGTAAATGATAATTTTAAATCATTGTATTCTTGTATTGTTTAGATATGAACAAAGTGCAGAAAGATTCAACCCAAAATTAGTAAAATTTGCACATAATCGCCTCATCCTACAGTTGGTTTTCGGAATCTGTGTATAATATCCCACTAAATGTCACTGTTTACAAAAGGTAGTAAGAGTTTGCTTGATATCCACAAAATAGAACCATACGATTGCATTATAGTCAAGTTAATTGTACTGCATATAAAGATCATGTATGGCTGGAGCTGTCTTTAGGAATCACGGGTAAAATTCTGTTCCCATAGTAAACCCTAATCAAACACCATGATAAAAAAAATTCAAAACTTAACATGTTTGAGTGCGCATGACCAAACCTTATTAATCAGTTTAAATGAAACCTTACGTCCGCTTTGTGGCAGAGGAAAAATTATGAAACGCAGCATTTTCTGGACTTTTGCATATGTTATGAAAGAATTGTGATTTCAAATCGCCACCAAAGAGTCAGGTGCTATTTTAAATAATCAGTGTTCCAAAATCAAGATATTAATGAGTGAAATTCGATCATAAAACAATGTCTTAATTTGTATTTAAGCTTTTATATTTAATGGAAAAATCATCTTTAATTCGATCTAAATTTTTATATAAACTTGAAATTGTAATAATACTTACATATTTAAATTCATCCGATTATTAGACAGTTTCGGCCAAAGTCAGTATGAGTTTCGCATTGTCATAGCAAATTTTTCATAAACATCTTGATAATTTTTAGTCTCCACTGAAGTCCGGTAAAATTCTGAATGTTAATTCTAATTTTACGGCCTTAACTATTTGATATTATTGATCCCGAATTTTATGTATCCATGTAGAGTCTGGGACATCTAATCCCACATACATTCTGCACATATAACCTTTTTTTGCCCTCCATCAACACGTTAGCCCACAACAACAAAATACTTTACCCTGTAACATATTCTCCACCTATTGCTTCTATAATTACTGCCTACGAGCGACCACGTCTGTCGACAATAGGCTCAGAGTATTCCTACTCATGTCTTCAGTATTATAAAAACGCGTCGGAAATCTTACATTATGTATGTGCATCCGTTAATGTATACTTTACTAATAAATGACATGTAAGAATCTAACTAGTACTATTGTATTACATTTAATTAAGTTAATTATGTTTTGAAACAATTACGTTACATTAAATAATAGTATTTTTTATACCAAATCTATCTGAATTGTGAAGAGATGTTTCATTTCTTTACGCGCGTAAACATGTATCCTGTTGGACGTATTAAAACATTTCAAAATGGGTATCATTGATACACAGTAAATAAAAACTATAGCAGATCCATGCCAACACTCAAATAGACTAGTTTATTTAAAAGAAAGCATAAATATAGCAGAGGAACTAAACTATTATTTGCACGTTGATAGGGTATATATATATCTATCTATATATATATTATATATACATGATTATATCTATATATAGATTATATATATTATATATTTTATATATATAAAATATATAATATATATTATATATCTATCATATATAATATATATTATATATTTTATATATATATATTATATTTATACTATATATATATATATATATCCGCTGTTACATTTGTTTGCTAATTAGTTTATCGTACTTTCGTGGGTGTAAAACATTTTTGCTAGTGTTATAAAAGCAGTCATTTGTAAAGTAGTTTTGTTTGAAGTGAAGAACGACATTAAACTGATTTAAATTGGCATGACATATATTGATCCTATTTTTAATTCAAGCCTAAAATGACAAAGAACTATTTGATTACAGTTTCATTGTTTATAAGTTAAAATTTGTTTTCATAAAAAGTCTTCCATAATAAATGTATACATCAATCGCTAATTGTGAAATATTTGATTAAAAATAAATTTCTGCAATTATATATATATATATATTATATATATTTATTTAATATATATATTATATTTTTATTATATATATATATATAGTATATATATATTAATGCTTTAAATTATAGAATGTCATGTAGGGTATTGTTTTGTCAACTTTGACACAGTTTACAAGTAAATTCAAAATAAATTTTTAATTTTTCAAAATCAGCGCTGGATTAAAAGAGATTATAAATATCGAAATTTTAATTTAAAAGAAAAACAATTAAGCCATGCTAATAAAAGGACAAAACTATACAACACTAATGAAACAACCTTTCTTTAATATATGTAATATTATGTCTCATGTATGATATACAATTCGGAGATAGCATAAAATTAACATCAAATTTGTTTTTTTAAAGACAATAAATAATGTCTTATTAAAATGGGTTTTTGTATTTTATATACGAATGTAATATACATACGTACGCTTCCAAGGATATTATTTTTCTATTTCAAGTTTGATTTGGGAAAATTAATAAACATAAATAACACTTGAATGAATTTATGATAACAACAATCTGCATGCATTTGTTGCAGTGATTTCTATAAGAGTTAATCTTTCAATTTCTCGGAAAGTGTACGAGACAGTGGTTAAGCGTTGTTTTTGTTGTGACCCAACTGTGCTGATATCAACTCGTACTTGTAGTGAATTAAAGCGGGTTTTGATTGGTCAAAAAGAATTTAATTTACCATATTGTTTGAGTGTTCGGTAAGTATCCATTGAACACAAACTATTTGTATCACTAGATGATGTTTCTGCTAGGAAATAATAATTGAGCATTAAATGAGCCTTATATAGAAAACAAGAGGCAATTTATGGTGACAGAATGGGTTTATTAATCATTATCAGTCGCTTTTTGTCAATAGGTAAGTATATTAATCCGATAGCAATCTAGAATTATGTTCGGTCTTGTTTTTCTTTTAAAGAAACCTCATGGCCTGAACGCATCATATCACAGGTTACTATGTCTAACTCTGTAATGCGTCTACTAAAATTGGACATCTTAATGCAAAAATGGACAACTATAAAAATTAGACTTTTTAGTATGGTATTTATAAATGACCCTTTCAATCATTAAGCATGAAAAAAAATTACATATATTAAAGATATCGTACTGAGTGTGAGTGTGTTTGATTAGGATTTTTAATGTAACTAACACTATTTTCAGTCTTACCTCTTACAATGTCTGCGGTTGAGTTTTTAGAGATGTATGCATGGGGTTTTCATGCGTAGACATGGGGATGATGTCCAACCAGTCACATTATCCTGGACACCAGGCCAACCAAGTCTAATCTAACCTCTTATGCTGAGCGCAAAGCGAGACATCTGTTAGTATCAATTTGTTTTAAAGTCATTGGTACGACCGGTGAAGGTTCGAACAAACTCCAATCATCCGAGGCGGACGTTTCTTAATTGCCACCAGAGGGTAACAATGTGTACATTTACATTAAATACCATCCCATGTATGATAATGTGTATACCACAAACCACGCGTACATTTAATTCAGTAAATCTCGCTAATTCTGTGTATGTTATGATTGCCCATGAGTACATGGGAACAGTTTAATCACTGGCCATCCAGGTAGATTGGCCAGTACAGCGGGGGGAGCGCACCTGCAATTTTTAAAATAAGATGATCTCTGTGTGGGGACAAGAAGGAAATTAAAGCGCACATAAATAATGTATAATAAAAACAGACGATTTTTCTTGCATAATAAATACACTGTTCACACATACAAATGGAAACCCTTGGTGTTGTAACCCGATGAAGACAGCTCAATAATAACTATATCCTGAGTGTGTTCCAGTTGCAATCTACACTACACAGAAAATCAACAAAGATGCCAAATAATATTGTGATGCCTACTTAAAAAACCTACACTCTTCAAAAAACTAGAAAGTCAAGATCTGGGTTAATATTATAAGGTTTATTGTAAATCATTGGTCACAGCTGCTTTATACCATAAGAAATGAAATATATAAATTATATATATATTTATATAATATATATATATATATCTATATATATATATATATTATATATATATATATATATTGTAATAAGAAATTCAATTGCTTTATAGATACCCATATATACACACCATTTCTATCCGTCTATAAAAAATGTTATACTGTAAGAATATACCAACAACACGACAGGCGGATTGTCTCTAATACTCGGATCGTTATTATACAGCAGAATTAAGTTTCTGATGGATTAAAACACGAGGAGTGCTAATTAATACGGAGGATTTGTATCATCAGATGACTGGCTATTTAAGCTAAAAACCAAATAAATTATATTGCGTTATTTTGGTAATACTCCCAAGAAATTTTTTTTAATTTATTTTCATAAGTCCACTCAATTATATGCGATTCTAATTATATTTTGCTCAATTGAGTGGTTGAATTAATCATGTGCAGTTGTTTGTTGTCTATGTTGAGAAGTGAAAGAAAAAAAAATTCCATCTACCCAACAAACAGCGCCTGGGACGTGGCGATTGTAACGAATTGCTTAATGACCTTTTTATTATGGAGTCGCTTTGATAGATTATGAATTTTTGTCTCGTATGATTAAAGGAAGAATAAGTTGTAAAGGCTTATACCAGGTTGAATAAGATTGGAAGCTTTTAAATGTCATAAGCTGATGTGACTGTGCAATCAAAATGTGTATGAGCAATGGATGGCAGAATAGTTGTCATTTTTCCAACGAAATTAGTTGGTATTTTTGTATTCTGTGTCCATAACTTTCCAGTCTTAGTTTTCTCGACGTAAAGCTTCAGTAGTTACCGAATTTATTGTATTGGCTACGATTTTGGCTGTCTCACCTCTCTCAGCAATGTAAAGTAGCAGCAGAGAGGGTGAACCCTACAACAATATATTTGCGACAAAATCGATTAAAGCCTCAGAATGCCAATTGAGCCTTAAATTAAAGGTCCCATCTTAGCGATTTTGTCGCAAATACATTGTCATAACCACACTCAAATTGCTGCCATCTACGTCTACAAATTTTTGCGACAGAATCGATTAAAGCCTCAGAATGCCAATGGAACCTTCCTACGAAATCTCATATTTCAACCAAAAAAAAAATAAAGACCCCATCTTAGCGATTTTGTCGCAAATACATTGTCATAACCACACTCAAATTGCTGCCATCTACGGTCGCAAATATGTTGTCATTTCACCCTCTCTGCTGCTGATTAATACAAATTATTTAACCAAATATTTGATCAAGTCCAATACGATATCGTGACCGAGGGTCGTGTAAATTTATTGTTATAAATCCATATGGGACAGACTGAGCATGACTAAAGTAATTTTTAAATCCATTGAAGTCCATATCGGAACACCATGTCTGCCAAATATTTCGTAGCGTATGTGTATCAACGCCATTGAATACAGCAAGAATATTGCAGTTATCGCGAATCACTTTTGGAATTTGAGTATATCGTTGAGTGACATATATCACGTCAGTGTTTTTATGCCTACCTCGGGAAAATATTCTAGCAGGGTTCTTTTGATTATCTAACATTACATCATCGTACACTACAAGATTGTTTATGTCTCCATCGAGATCTTCTACTGATGGTGCATCATCAATATCAGTAATAAAGTCGATTACACTTTCACCTTTAATTTCTGATGCTTTTTCATTATAATCTTTTAGCACTTCATAGCACCGTTGATCATCTACGGATGGGGCAACTAAATATAATTTATCCCACTTCATAAATCGCATTATCAAATTAAGCAGTAATTGTGTTTTGCCTGATCCAGATGGTCCGATTATAATGGCACGGACAGAATTCGGAAGCGCTGCGTGGTGTTTTACCGGTTCTCTTCTTTTAGTCGCTGAAAAATCAATTATATTCATAACGCTATATATAAATTATGGATCTATATTGTGTTAAGTGTAAACAGCGTACTGATACAACCGATCAGACAACCATTACAACTAAAAACAATAGACTAGCGCTTACTGGTAAGTGTGTAACATGTGGTACAAAAAAATTTAGATTTTTAAAAAAAAGCAACTCGGAGGTGATATTGCCGCAAAACTTGGAAAACTCCCCGGAACCCCATGGGCAAAATACCCCGGAGAAAAACACCTTCCAGGATATAGCTACTGTGGTCCCGGAACGAGATTAGATATCAGACTTGATGATCAAAATCAGCCCCGGCCTGGTGAGTATCCGATAAATGCTATTGATAAGGCATGTCATGCTCATGATGTTGCATATAAAAGCAATAATTTGCAACAAAGACATATCGCGGATGTAAAATTAATTCATGCCTTAAATGCTATTCCCGATAAATCCTTCAAAGAAAAATTGGCTTCATGGTTGGTCAAATCAGCTATGAAAGGCAAATTAGTGTTAGGTGCTGGTAATTGAAAACACCAGTGTTTTTATAGTATGGAATCTATTTATTATTCTCCGAAAGGATACTGGAGGGGTAAAGCAGCAATCAGTAAACTCGCTAACGCTGCAAAAGTGAAAAAATCCACTGCAAAAGATTGGTTATCCAAACAAGCTATATGGCAAATTTATCTACCACCGCCTAAACAAATTAATTATTCTCATTTTGATGTTACCGTACCCAATGAAGTTCATCAGGCTGATTTATTGTTTTTACCACATGACCATGGTTACAAATACGCGCTAACTGTAGTTGATATTGCGAGTCGATTTAAACAAGCAGAACCATTGAAAACAAAGTCAGCTTCTGAAGTCGCTTCTGCATTTGAAAGGATTTATCGACGAGGTCCTCTAAGATGGCCAAATCTATTACAAGTTGATCCTGGCAAAGAGTTTCAAGGTGCTGTTCTATCAACAATGAAAACTCATAGTGTTACAATACGACGAGGACATACTGCGTTACATCGTGATCAGGCAATTGTAGAACGATTTAATCGAACTCTTGCAGAACGGTTATTTGGATATCAATATGCAAAAGAATTCATCCAAGAAAAACGATCTCGTGAATGGGTCCAAAGGTTACCGAGTGTAGTTGCAGCGTTAAATAATGAGATTACTCGAACTATTAATATGAAACCAAATATTGCAATAAAAAAAGAATATATTCCCGAACAACCGCAGCGGGTTAGCACTCAGCCACTTCTCGGTGATGTTACTGTGAGATATTTATACGAACCAGGAGAGCTTGAAGGCGGTAAAAGAAGAGCTACTGATCCTATATGGAGTGTTACTACGCATAAAATTTCAACTATAACGCGATCAACTGGTAGACCTCCAATCTACAGATTGGATTCAACTGCACCTCAGCGTGGTTTTACACGCGAACAACTACAAGTCATTCCGGACGATACTCAATTACCGCCACATGGTCTTAACTAGCTCCGTTACGTCTATTACACTCAAGACAGGTCAACATCACATTGTTTCTGACATGACCAAGACTGTTATTTTTTCTGTCTACGGTGAATTGTCGAGGGTCTTTATCCGAATACTGCCAGTGCATTATACAATTGCAACTGGCGCAGTGATTATTCTGTTGTTCTTTTAATGCGATTATTACTTCAGCATCAATATCAAATTCTCGTTGTTTTTTTTTGTCCTGCTGTTTGTAGCCAGAGAGTTTTTTATTAATGATGCTAATATCAGTGTTATCATCGTTTGCATTAAAATCATCATCGAAAACAATCCTTCGTAGTTGATTTATTCGTCGTACTCTGGACACTGCGAGATAGACTAAATTTGACCATTCAATGCGATTATCAACTATCCAAACAATTGTATCCGTGATGGTCAATCCTTGTGACGAGTGTATTGTTGTTACATAACCAAGCGTCCATGGTGATTTATCAGCGCATAATGCATCTTCTACAGTATTGATATCAACTAGCACAATATCATTTAACACTAGAATCTGTTTCTCCGTCTGGCCTGGAATTTCAACTTCAATATTCTGCTTTCGTGTATCCAATGGTCTATAACACAACGGCACTGGAAACGTTGGGAATTTTTTCTTGTGTAGCTCAAACAACTTTTTCTGAAGTGCGTCTCTGACTATCTTTCTACTTGCTACTACAAAATCATTTGGTTTCCATGTTTCCCAAAAATCATTCAAAGGTGTTTCAGAAATTATTTCACGCGCTACTTCACATTGAATTCTATCGGGTTGTAATCTAATTAGTTTTTTAAACTCACGTAACTGCTCATCGAGTGCTCTATAGTCAGTATCAATTTCTTCGTAATAATCAACAAATCCTTTTAACCAATTATGTGGACTTCTACCAACAAATGGTGGTGGTTGACCATGATCGCCGCACAATATAATTTTTGTATTTTTTTGCAATAACCAATCAAGAAACATTTTTAATACATCTTCTGAAACAGTACATGCTTCATCCCAAATAATAACCGCTGGAATAAATTTCTCACCCATTCGCTCAGGAGTCCAAGCATCGCCCTTGTATCGAAAAAAACTATGATACGTGCAAGCTTCAACATTTCGTTGTTTGATCTCTCTCGCTAGTCTATGGGTTGGTGTGAGTACAATCATGGACGTTCTCTCTCGATATAATTCTATCGCACGTGTTGTCTTTCCAGATCCACCACAACCGTTTAAATAAACTGTTTTATATCTACAAATTGGATCTGATATCGGTGGTGCTTTAGACATAGATTTTTCACTGATAGAATTATCGTTCTTCAGGTAACTACTTTTAATCTCAACGTCTGCTGATTCAGAATAATCGCGTTGTATTTCTTGTTTAATTCGCCATGTTCCCCAAGTCTCTTCGCTATTAGTAAATTTAGTTATCTCTTTGATATATTTTTTATCGACATACATTGAATCAATTGCAACTCTGACTGCTATACTAGGAAATCTATTTATCATTGCAAATAAATTGATAGATGCATAACCCAGCATAGAAGCTCTCAAATGTAGATATGCAGAGCTTTCTCCATCACTGTAAGTAACAATTCTACCTAACTTTGTTTTATTGGACAAGAGGCTGTTTTACAATTTGCGTATCTATTTTTCTCTACTGCATCTTTAATAACGAAGTCGTATTCGGCATCATCTATAATCAATCGTGAGGATTGTTTTTTAAAGTTAAATTTTTTTCCACCCTGTGTAAATTTACCGATTATTCTTCGG
This sequence comes from Potamilus streckersoni, assembly GCA_016746295.1. Lineage (NCBI taxonomy): Eukaryota > Metazoa > Mollusca > Bivalvia > Unionida > Unionidae > Potamilus > Potamilus streckersoni. The sequence continues at coordinate 12,184 of JAEAOA010001112.1, read as the reverse complement.
CCGAGATCCTTTGCTTCATTATTTCGTTGATTAAATATCTTTTTTGACCATTCAATGATGTACTCCTCGTCAGCATCAATATGTTTTCTAGACTTATCGATTATACTATCAAGACATTCTGGTTCTGGTAACCAGACATTGGTTTGTTTTCGATATGAGATAATCGCTTCGCTGACAATCAACGAAACTAACACTTTACAATCAATCATATATCGCAATAACACTATTGGTAACCACATCCTTTCAGCCATGTGTCTACCAATCCAAACATAACAACACGGATGAAGTCCTTCAGCGAATTCAAATGATACTACGCAAGCAAAACCGGTCAAATCAAAATCAGGCAGTGGTCCATTAATAGCAACGCGAGTCATTTCATGTGTGGGGTGTCCAAACCGTTTAAAATACTCACCAGCGAATCCATATCCTAGAAAACTTCCTGGATAACAGGCAACGATATCAACTGATATCATATTCTCACGATTGTACTTAACGTTCCATAGACCGCCATGATAATATTCCAAACAGCTGGATTGAACATCCTGTAAAAACTCTTTTCGTGTTGGTTTCCAATTATTTTTCTTTCTTGCAAAATGAGCTGCAACTGATGGAATTGTAAAACAATTTGTAAGTAACTGTTCGTAATCTTCGGATTTTCCATTAAAAACGCTAGCGTTTTCACTGAGACTTATTGCTAGATTTTTCATCCTATTATGTAGACTTTCACTACGATATAATTCACCGTTAGGTTTCACAAATTGATTGAATTGACATTCTTCATCTTCAAAACTATGAAGTAGCCATACTGATACAGGGTCGTTTTTACACAAACTAGCAATAGCATCGAATAATCTTTCTTCAGTGAGAATACCATCCTTGATGAATTCTTCTGGGATATACTTCACTGTTCTGTCTCGCGGGAATATTGTAACCGCGGATGTCCATGCGTGCTTGTTATGATCAATAATTTTGATTGGAGCTCCGTTTTTATTGTATTTCGATTCGTATAATACTTCGCCAGTTATCGTTAAAACGGTTATCGGAAATCTCAACGACTTTTCCAATCTAGCTATATCGGAAATAGTTGCTCCGTTCTCTTTCACTGTTAGCTCCCATTCATCTATTTTTTTATGTCTTAGATCGGTTAATTTATTCCCACGGAGTGCATTTGTAAAATGTTCTAAGACTCTTTGTGCCACACAGTTGAGTGGCTTTTCCGCTGACGTTGACTGTTTCATTGGTGCTAGTTTTCCAATGTCAGGGTTATTTAACGGATACATCCCATAAACGACTGCTGTTTCTGGATACGCTTTTTCATAGTATGGTTTATCAATTCCAGTTAACAGCCCTGGTCTGGAATAACGGCTAACAATGACTGATGTCCCATCTTTGAGAATTGGAACAAATTTGTCTCTTATAATATATTCGCCCGATTCTAATTTGATAATGAATTTCACTCTGATAAAATACCGTTTATTGCCAAGTTGTGATAGTATCATAGCTGCTGTTTCATCATTCATTCTAGCATCAACAACACCATCAATTCTAAATGTTGACCAGGTGTGTGATGCATCATCCTGTTTAAACTCATGAACACAATCTCGTATTTTTCTAATCAGAATTCTATTAGTTATTCTCTCTTTTGGTACGTCTTCGAGAGTTCTATCAAGATTGAATTTAATATTTTTCCGAGGCTTGATTGCCGATAATCTCTTGAATTCTTCATTCATATAAATAAGACAAGTATTTAAATAGAAAAGTTTGTTTATATATAATGAATCACTGCAAATGGCTTATGATCGGATCAGTAACCCCATGCAATAAATCGTGTAGAGGTGAATTCTGTGGATATCACTTACAGAGTGTCAGAAATAATTCGACAGGCCCGTCCCCATGCATAAATTGTGGGGTGGGTGTGAGAGGAAAATCACAATTATGTATCAATTGTGGGGGTAAGCGGTTTAGAGAATTGAAACGTTATTATGATAAACGAATAAAAAACGCCATCATTGACCCTAACCATGACTCTGTCAAAGACAAAATCATAAAAACCCCTCAAGACTACATTAATAGATTTATAATTAAAGCAAATAATGAATTAGACAAATAGTATTATTATATATAAATGGAGCAAGAAGAATTCAGACCACATCCAATACTCGTTAATTATGAAATATCTCGTAATGGTGTTGTTAGACACTGTAGACTAAAGAAACCAATTGGTTTTGTTAATAATCAGGGATACTTGCAATTTACTGCTGGAGGAAAGGGATATCTCTGTCATAGGGCAGTCTTTGAGTGTTATATGGGACCGATTAAAGATGGCTGTGTTATTGATCACATTGATTCTAATATTCAAAATAACGCGATTTCCAATTTACAGTGTATTTCTCAAAGAGAGAATATAAAAAAGGAAAGACAGGGACTTGTAAGTCAGTTGGAAAGAGACCAGTACAGTCATTTGATACAACGACGAATGAAGAAAGAGTTTTTCATTCAATGAATGCTGCGGGAAAATATTTTGGAATATGTATGCCTTCAGTACGAAAAGTTGCTGAAGGGATTTATCAAACAGCTATCTCAAAGAAAAATGGACATAGAATAAAGTTTTCATACGCATGAAATGACTCTCAATAATTAATAAAATCTTTTTTTTTTAATTTTGTTCCGTATTTTCCCCTCATTACTACTGATCGTCACGTGACTATCCTACTTTCGATATTGATTCCCGGATATGTAATTCGTCCGAGAATACATGTGAAATTGGATTGAATTAATGATGTGTGTGATCTCATGTACGTATTTAATGGTTAACTCGGTATACGTAATCAGGTATGTACGGATTTTGATTTTGTGTTATTGTTTCTTGTTTCTAAAGACTGTATTGAGAACAGCAGTTAGGGTTTTGTTGGAAAAACCTGTACAGGGTAGACAATTTATTTGACAGAGTTAGCCGTGTGAATCCAAGGCCAGGGGTCTATTAATAGATTTTTTAAAAATCCCAATTACAAAGACACGTTAACAGCGTTTGTATGAAAATGAAATTACTTTATAATTACAAATTAAAATAGATTGTATGTGAGGTCAAAATAGTAAAATGCGCTACATATAGTTTAGTTTTTTTAGTGTGGCTATGTGTAATAAAATTCAGAAAAATATCATTCTCGATTCAAGAAATAGCAGGTCCTGAATTGACAGGGATCCCCATTACGGAGTTATCTTGTCATGTAAATCCATTATTATTACGATTATTTAATCGTAATATTATAGAAATTAATAAAAAAATTGCTATTATTTAACAGTTGTATTTCTTGTTTTAATGTTTTATTTAAATACTTAGCTTCCATTGAAATTACTACACAGTATTCATTATGAAATGCTAGAAAAATAAATACACACCTACACATTGACACTGCAGTATTAGTTCACCTTATATATAATATGAGCCGTAATAAGTTTGGGGCTTTAAAACGAAGCCCACTTTGCCAATTAAAACTCCCACGCCATTGACATGGTGTGGTTGAATTTTTTCAACTGCAACCAGGGTTAATTTCTTGGGTTGCTTTTGATTGGCAAAGTGGGTGTAGGTCCACCCCGTCGTTTCATGTTTGTATCGTCCTGTACTGTCCCTATCATATAACCATCCTATCATATAACCATCCTATATAACCTATAATCGCATTGTAAATATTCATTCATTGAATCGCATTGTAAATATTCATTCATTGAATCGCATTGTAAATATTCATTCATTGTATATATCCTATATAATCGCATTGTAAATACTCATTCATTGTATATATATCATCCTATATGTAATGTACTGTCCCCCCCACAACATATCTTCCGGAAGACCTAATATAGCATTTGTTACGTTAGAGCTTCCAATTGGGAGATCTATGTTTGTGGCCCTTGGGCTTATATAATGCGAAGGCACTAAATGAGTTCCAAGAATGTGCTGTCCCCCCTCTGGGCCTCTTTGACGTCGTTTGGCGCGAAAGAGGTTCCAAATGAGGCTTTATGTTATATGTTCAATGTTTGTAAAGAAATCACTTGGATTTCACGTCTAATACCCATATAACCCGCCCTTGAACTCGATTGGGGGGTTAGGGTATTGTATAAGTCTTTAATGTATGTGCCCTTTCTTGCCTCGAAACTCGAATGAGGAAGAGACGGGCATTGTATATGTTTTGTTTTTTTGTATATAAAAATATTTTAAAGATACAAATACATTAGTAATAATAATAAATGGAATTTCAAGATATTACATCTATCATCACAGAAATATCAAATTTAAGAAATCAAGGAATCGTACTTTCTGAATTTTTGAATGAAGACAGACTTTTGAATGAATTTGAACAAATTGATATACAATTGAAACATGGAAGATATGTTCTACCTAAAATGTATTCACTGATAAAAAGAATCCAAAAAGCGGTTAATGCTTCTTTGTATAACAATGATATTAATTTATTCATTCGGCTATTTAGTATAGTTGAAGCCATTAGAAAGAAACTCGGGGAACAGTACCAAGTTCGGTCAGAGATTGCCTTGAAAGTGAAATCTATAAGACGTTTGATTGATGCAAGCATTGAAACCGACAATTGAAAAATCGTTAGCATTTCCAATAATGACATCAGAAGCATTAACTACCAGACTAGCCCGTGAGAGGTTAGCAAGCATTACTGAAAAAGTTTATACCAATTCGAGATAACGTGCGAGATAAACTACAACTTAGACAGCAAGCGCAGACTGACTTTTCTATTGGAAGCGAACAACTTTTTGCCCCTGTAACTAAAGCCACTAAAGATATGAAACTTGCAACAGAACGTGCTATATACGGCGACATCCCTAAAGAGGGAGCAGTACCTATTATTGATGTATTAGGAAAGATTGCTACAGAAACTGAAAAAACTCACGAGGGAATAAAACAGCTTTCAGGTGAGTTACAAACTCAGCGAGAAATACAACAAATGGGTAATATTGATACTGATGATAACCACGTTGAAGATGCTAGTGTTTCCACTAAAAAAAGTGTTCCTTTTAGCGAGAAATTCACTGATGAAGCTATAGAAGAAATCAAACAATTTCAATTGCTGAAACTTGAAGACTATATAGAATTTGGTGACTTCGCTATCAAACGTTATTATACAAGGGGGGAATTTTTAAAAGACGAGTAAACACAATAAAAGAAATGACTGGGTGGATTGGTTATTTAAAATTAATAAAGAAATCACCGGCAATTTAAATAAGAATACATTGGAGTACAATGCTTTTAAAATGGGAGTTAATAGGTATGGTATAGAACAACAACAACTAAAAGAACAACTAAAAGAACAACGAAAAGAACAACAACAAGGCCGAGGTCGAGGTCGAGGTCGAAGTCGAGGTCGAGGTCGAGGTCGACAATCTCCAGAAATTCAAAATGTTTCCGAACCAGCTCCAGAAATTCAAAACGTTTCCGAATCAGCAAGTACTTCAGGAAAGGGTTATGGAAGTTCTCATCATGATTCTCATATGTGTCCTAGTAATATCATTAATGATATATCACGACTTGAGGTTCTTATGGGAGGTAAGCGAGCTGGGAATAACTCAGTCGAAATAACTAATGAAGCATTTGATATTTGCAGACGATTATTCCAAGGTGGGATAATTGATATTCATACGTATCGAGAACTCTTGGATGAGTTAATGGACGGAATTCCAGGGGAATTTAGTGATTGAAATTGTATTTAGAAATTACAAAGTCATTTCAAATAAGATGATAGTACACTATAATCACAATAAACCAACAAACGTGTATGTAGTGAACTCAAGATTGCCCGTTTATAAGGCATACTATGGAGACGGCCTTGGAAATACCATAGCGGGTTTATTCACAAGAACAGCCCCAAAAGTAGCACCAATTGCTAAACAATTAGCGATGAAAGCCATTGATGTTATTCGTAATAAGGGAATTAACGCTGTTGGAGATCTTGCAGGAACGGCCTTTTCTACCGCAAAGAATAGAATAACGTCATTGGTGAAATCTAGATTCGGACGAAAACCACCACCACCGCTACCTTCAACAACAATGATGCCTGCAAATGTCAGTAAAGTGATAAATAACGCAGTGGAACAAAAACTAGCATCATTAGCAATGACTTCACCAGATAGTAGTAATATTGCAAGTATGATAGTCTTGGAGGAAATCGAAAAAGAAAATGATTTAGAAAAACGATACGTTTTAGTATAAATGGCATTTAAAAAAATTGCTGATCCAGCGTTTGATATGGCGGCACCGGTGAATAAAGATGATTCTAAAATTAACTATCAGTATTATGCCTATCCTGCAAGAGAGCCTAATCAAAAGGGAAGAGTTGAACTTCAAGTTCAAGATACAAGTAGATACTTTTTGCCGTGTGAGGCGTTTATTGAAGTAGAAGGAGAACTTGTAACAAATGATGCAGCTGATACGCCATATGAGGATAACCAAAATATCCGAGTTGGTTTCGTAAATAATGGCATTATGGCGCTATTTAACAGTGCAAGATATATCATTGATGGAAAAGAAATTGAATCAATAGAACAAAATGTTGATATTGCAACAACAATAATCGGACTTGCGAGATATTCTGATGATTATACAAGGTCGGCTGGTCCGTCTATGATGTTTGCTAAGGATACTTCTGATCATGCTGACCATTATCAATTTATTAAAGTACTAACTGAGGCAGCTACTGCAGAAGCTGATCAACAACTCGATGATAATCCAGACCGTGAAGACCAACCAGCCAATCCATTCGACATTTTAAAAAAGGTCAATGATAATTTCAATCTAGGATTTGCAACACGAAAAGGAGCATTAAAAGGACAACATCGACGATTTTCATGTGCAATTCCGTTACATCATATATTTGGATTCTGTAGAAATGTCAGAAAAGTCATCTATGGAGCAAAGCATACAGTCGTGTTAGTGCGAAAGGAGAATGACAATGATGCAATCTGGCGTGCTAATGGTGTTGTTGATGGTAAAGTCATTTTAAATAAATTGACTTTATGGATACCCGTCTTGACTCCAGCAGTTACAATAGAGCAAGAATTACTATCGTTTATGGACACAGGTGGAAAATCATTGCTAAGTTGGCTAACAACAACGACTGATACGAAGCAGGATAATGTAAATGGCACTTAGCATCAAAACAAGGTGTTTCAGCTCCACGTCATATCTTTATAGCGTTACAGGATGCAAATCGAGTGGGTCGTCAATTATCTAGTCATATGATATTTGATAAATTAGGGGTAAGTGAAGTTTCGTTGAGAATAAACGGACAACAAGAGCCAGCAGAGATTGTACAGCTTGATTATGAAAACAACTACATAGCTCGTGTATATCATAGAATATTGTCGTATATGGGTCGTGATCAAAATGTTGATACTGGTTTGCAAATATCGCAAATTGATTTTGAAAAACACTATCCGATTTATTACTTTTCATTGGAACATCTTGACATGATGAGACAATCTGTTGTTGATATATACTTCCAAGCTCGGGTACAACGCCCTGCTGGTATAGCCGATTATAGAGCAGTTGCTGTCATTCTCAGTGATAAATCAATGTTGTTAGAAGGAGTTGGCGGACGAATGAGACTTATTGATGCACCAGTGGAAAACATGTAGTTAGGATTTTCACAATAAGATCAATTGAAAGTGTAAATTACATTTTAGAATAGAATGACATATAGTATTGTTAATGTCCAGTTGACTGATGGTCAGGTCAAGAAATTGAAATCAAAGTCGGCTAAAGAATGTGGAACTACAATAACGCTGAAACCCACTCAAATGTCCGGTGGTGCACATAAATTATCACTGACAGATCGTCAAATAAAACATTTCAATGATGCGCTAAAGAACAAACGAGGAGTTCAAATTGATTTTTCGAAAGCAGCAATCGCCAGTATGATAAAATCGGGTGGAATATTCCCGCTGTTAGCTGCTATTCCAGCATTGATTGCAGCGGCTGCCCCAGCGGTTGCGAAGGCGGCAGCGTTAGGAGCCGTTGGTACTGCTGCAGGAATGGCCCTGAAAAAAGCTACTGGGAAAGGCTATAAAAAAAAGGAAAGGGTCTAAGACTACCAGGAACTCCACACAATTGGTACAAGGGCACGGGCCTAAGAATACCAGGAACGGCTTATTAGTGGAAAAATCCCTAGGATTTTCACCAATGTCCAATTTTGATTTAATTGATGCTGTAAAATCATTATCAATAAAAAACTTTAGAGGAGTTTTCATGAGAGATCAATTACCGTCAAAACCAATGAAAAATGAAACGGGTATTATCAATCTCGATAACAGCAGCGGAAAAGGAACTCATTGGGTCGCATATGCAATTGATCCACGTGGAATTGTCTATTTTGATTCATATGGATTAGCTCCACCAAAAGAATTCATGCGATATGTATCCACAATAACAAAGTCATCTCCAATTTTTTATTCCACGCTACCAACACAACAGTTAAATGATCCACCGATATGCGGTCGTGAAGTATTAAACTGTCCTTGCAGAGATATCTAAATTTCCAAGAAAACCACCACAAGTTGTTGTTAATGAATATACTAGCAGGCAATGGCAAAAACGATAGCGTTATGATTTAGAAAAACGTAGCGTTTTCGTATAATGATTGATATTTGGGGACGACCTTTATCAGAATCAAAAAAAACAGAAACCGATAGCAAATTCGCTGTCGAAAGTGTAAAAAAAATAATCGAAGATGAAATCGCCGAGACATTAAATTTGTCAAGTGTAGATCCTGGGGAAATAGTTGTATTTCAAGATCGCCAGGGCAAATTGAAATCTAGTAATGTTTCATTGGATGATGTCTTAATACGAAGACGTGACGTCGTTGAAGATACAATAGTGTTATATTCAAATGATGGAAAACTCAAACCAGGTGTATTTGTTTCTACAATCACAGATGCATTAAAAAATTTAAATGAAGAACTTGAAAAACATATAACAACATATACTTCCCTTCGTAGAAATATTATCAATAAATTCTTTGGAACACCAGCGGTAACCTCTCCATCTCTCGCTGAAATTAAATCCAATTTTGATGAAATTAAAGCTAGTATTAAAAATATTAATGATGCTGGATTTAGTATTATTAGAGATAGCATTAATAGTATTAAAAAATCTATCGAGGATATTACAAAATTTAAAACAGACAATCTTCCGCTACTTGAAAGAATAAAGATTCCTCATGAGAGAAATATCATAAATATGATATACACAGTTCTCTCTGGATCATTAGATTGGGAACCTAAAAAGAATACAGTAACCCTCACTGTGTCAAACAAGGGTATTTATCGATTAACAATAGTGTCACTGAATCAGTTTAATATATCATCATCGACTTCATATGGATACAACAACGTGATTTCAACGACTATTGACGTGGGTGAATACAAACGGTTTACAATAACAAGCACTGATCCTAATTTAAATAAGACATCATTTGTATGGTACATGGAGTTTGTAGCTGATCTAAATTAGAATTTTAAACAATTAAAAACCACTTGAGGTTTTAAAATAATATGATTCCATCATCGCAATATCGCTATGATACCGTCAAAGACTTCTTAACAAAACTCAAAACACTCATTGATGAATATGAAATAAAAATTAAAAAGTATCGCAGGAGAATTACCGTAATTGATGTTACAGTATACTCGGTATCTGGTATAATGGCCGGTGCTGGTATTATACTATCTTCAGTAACAATGGTAGCTCCGATTGCTGTCCCAATTGCTATTTCCGCGGTGACAACATTTGCTGGACTTGCAAATGCTATTACTAAAAAAATATCATCGTGTTCTCAAGAAAAACTTAACGACTATATAGTAAAACATCAAGCAGTATCTAACGGTTACTCACAATTATCCTCGTTGATGTCATCATCGATTGATGATACGATAATTACCGAAGACGAATTCTCCGCGATGATACGTATTTATGATACTACGATTAAAAACGCTAGCGTTTTTTCATCTATTGCAAAATTAGACATTGTAAATAATAATAATAATGTCGCAAGAGATTCAACTACTTCAGCGGATAGCAGAAAATACCACTCCGCGGAAAACAAGTATGATATCAATATCGTCAACAAACCCTAAATTCAGTGTGAATTTTCCCTCGCCTGTTTCAGTAAAGGAAATCGCGTTGGCAAAATTACGAGTGTATCATAGTTGGCCTAATATCAGATCGGTTCCATTTGGCGGTCAGAGACCTAATAATTCTCTGGTGTTTGCATATAGGAATAAAAAAGATGACACTCCAGATTGGAACGTTGTTTCAATACCAACTGGGTCCTATCAAATTGAGCAAATTAATAATGAATTACAACGTAGAATAAAATCCATTACTAAAAAAGAATCAAAAATTGCGATAACAGTTCATGAACCAACACTGTCATCTACAATTGAAATAGGCTCTCCTGGGTACGTTGTAGATATTTATAACAGTTCAATAAGAACAGTATTAGGATGGCCCGAAGATCCACCTAGAAGTGCTGGTAATTCCACGCCCGAGCCTATAAAATCTGATTATGTCACTGATGAAATAGGACCTGAAAATCCATCAAAAGGATATAAAAAATTCGAGGATATAAACTTCACAAAAAGATATCGACGTAAGAATCAATATGGTGAAGATGTGTGGAGAATTCCATTTTTTAATGATTATATCCCACAGGAAGGTGAAATTCTGGAAATACATGAAACAAGTCCAACATTTGTAGATATTAAAGATCACATCCTTGATAGAATGAATAATGATTTTTTGTCGTTATTACCCTCGTTAAGATCTGGCTTTCTTACACAAGCTGAGTTTACTAGTGTAGTCGCCGCGGGTAATAAAATCATCGATGACATGGAAATATTTAATTCGAGGATTACTAATCTCTTCACTGATGAAAATAGCCCGATTTCAAAAACTAGCTCAGCTCAAGATTATAAAAAAAATATAAATGAAAATCCAAATTATAAATTACCAGGATATAATGTTCCCGAGTTAAAGAAAAAACTCAGAACTGCCATCGACGAAGGATTTAATAAAATCTATCAATCATGGAAAGATAGCCAGCCGAAGCCTATTATCCTCACTCATAATAATTCTCCCGACGGCGACGGTAGACATATCGCACCGAACAATGTGGATATTTCATCGGTGATCGCACTTAATTTAACGTGTGATGTAATCGAAGGAAGTTATCAAATTAATATGGAACAATCAAATCAAGCCCGACAGGGTTACATTCTTTATTCATTTTCACCAACAGCACCCCCCGGATTTTTAATTGTTGAGAATCCGACTAATCCAGTCTATATGCAATGTCAAAATGATTCACTAACCAGAATTAATTTTACACTCACCGATCAGTCAAATAATTTAATTGATCTACGTGGTGAAGTATTATCGATTAGTCTGTTTGTGAAAAGCTAACAAATAATTTGTATTAATCAGCAGCAGAGAGGGTGAAATGACAACATATTTGCGACCGTAGATGGCAGCAATTTGAGTGTGGTTATGACAATGTATTTGCGACAAAATCGCTAAGATGGGGTCTTTATTTTTTTTTTGGTTGAAATATGAGATTTCGTAGGAAGGTTCCATTGGCATTCTGAGGCTTTAATCGATTCTGTCGCAAAAATTTGTAGACGTAGATGGCAGCAATTTGAGTGTGGTTATGACAATGTATTTGCGACAAAATCGCTAAGATGGGACCTTTAATTTTTTTTTGGTTAAAATATGAGATTTCGTAGGAAGGCTCCATTGGCATTCTGAGGCTTTAATCGATTTTGTCGCAAATATATTGTTGTAGGGTTCACCCTCTCTGCTGCTAAAATTCAGCTAAAACCAAAATTAAAACAAAAGAAAACATCATTTTTCTGCTAAGAAACTCAATACTCACCATTTGTGTCAATAGCTTCTAACATTTAAACAAACCTTAAGCTGCAAACATACTACAAGTCTGACCCTTAACACATTCAGAATCTGCTTTATTCAAAGTCGCCCTTGTACACTGAATCTTTTGTGTGTTGCATATCTTACAAGCCAATGTAACCTATTGAGTCCATTAACTCTTAACAAGGAAACAATTGCTGGATCTTTTTAGGAATGGAATAAGCTTATAATGCAATATTG
>JAEAOA010001111.1:42500-134467 GCA_016746295.1 Potamilus streckersoni | reverse complement strand
ATTAGCAAAACTGAAGGCACACAAGTAATTATTTGAAACTTTATACTTTTGGACTTTTGATATAACGTTTAGAAATATCTGGGATTTGTAACATATTAGGGTAAGTTACTTTTTAGTTTTCACTTTGTATTCTACCGACATAAATTTTATGATGAATTTTATAAAATTATCCTCTGTTGCTCTTTTCGTTTGTTCAGTTTAATACCATAAAGTCGCAAATAATATTCACTAATTTAATTTTTCATTTGATTATTCCTATTTTGCACATTTATCTTATAAATGTAATTACTTTGCTGTCACTCATGCTCCGCTTTGAAGACGAATCTACGTTTCTGAACATCTACATCAAATAAGCCTCTTTCCAAGACAGTCATAAAATTCTTGTAGATGCTTATGTTTAGTTAGGATGGCATTCTCCTCCATTCAGATTGCCACGAACAATTATTATACTCCGATGTTAAAATTTTGCATGCTGCAACCGTTGATAATGGAATCTGCATCCTAATTCACACGATCCTAAATAAATGTTCACAGAAATCTGCCATCGAAATAAAGACATAAGTTATGTAAATTTGTAACAAGATGTAACAGGATTGGGGATGGACAAATACATTGAATTCAATTAGTGGAAGAACGTATTTTATAAGGTAATTGAACGTCAGATGAATCAGACACCATACTGGTGCACGTGATATCCAGTCATAGAATTCTTTGAACTAGGGAACTTAGCATACTTGTAACCGATTTTCAGAAATTAAGGTTACATACAGGGGAGTGGAGGGCAGGTAAAACACTTGAGCAAGAATATTATATCTTACTTATACATTTTGGTCGTTAAGTATCGTTTTAAAGAGATTAAACAAAGACACTTCCAGACATGCTATCTCTAGATGATAGTGTAGTCATGAAAGAAGTCATGAGGAATTTTGTTGAGCCGATTTCGAGAAATGAGCTCGATGACTCATGCCGTAATAATAACATAGACCTTGTTTGACATTTTATCTATAGAGGATATAGAGGTCTGTCCACTAAAATTGTCCTTACGAATTTCGTCGAGAGGTAACAGCGAAATAAGGGACGCCATATAGGTGCCTGGTTTTACTTACTCTCCGAAACAAACCAACTAAACAACAAAACACGAATGTTAATAGATTGTATCAATAGTTTGTACTAATTGAACGTTTGCTAGGACGATTATGATTTTAAAGTCTCTTGCATAGTATCTAACTCGGTACAAGTTCAAACAGTAGAAAAAGGTTTTTATAAAATTTGCCAAGGCGATTTCGAGAAATCTATGGCTAGTTGGAGGTCGCATAAGACACATGCCTTAAGAACATTATATCTTTGTACAGTTTTAACAGGGAACCTTCCTTGATATTTCATCTCTAGGGAATACAATCAACTCTCAAAGGAAGTCCTGATGAATTTCGTCGCTAGCAAACCGCATTATAAGAAAGGTCCGATGGGTAGCAGGTCTGAAAAACACGCAAAGGTTAATAGACTGAAACAATTGTTTGTCCTAGCTGAACCTCTAATCAGAGGATTTTAATTTCAATGCCTGTTGGACATTACCTGGTTAGGCATCCGTGTTGCAAGTAAAATGTTTGTTAAAAATAAATACGTTGAGTCGATATCGAGAAAATCGCGGCCACATAAAGGAGGCCGGGTACAGCACAATCAGTATGAATATCCAATTCCCTTCTTTATAAAATCTCACAAAGACCCTTCGTTGACATTTTATCTATACGTGGAATGAGATCCTAAATATACAGGGAAATAATGAGCGCGAGATGGGTAACGGGTACAAAAAACACGCAAATGTTAAAATATTGTATAAATGTATTGTACTAATTGTCCCCTTTCATTGGAGGATTCTGGTCGTAACGCCTCTCATACCATATCTAAGAAGGTCCCGTCCAAACAACAGAAGTTTGAAGAAAATTTGTTGAGCAGATTTAATGAAATTCTCTGAGAAAATAGGTAGAGTACAACATATACCTTTCTACAGTTGGGCTATTAAGTTCCCTCTATAGAGTTTGTATATGGACCCTTCTCTAATATTGTATCTCTAAGGGATTGAGTGCATCTACAGATAAAGTCCTGACGAACTTCTTTGGGTGGTAAGAGCGCAATAAGAGGTGTCTGGTGGGTACCGGACGTGAAAAACACTCAAATATTCATATATTGTAACACTAGTTTGTACTAATGGAACCGCCACTTAGAACAGTTTGATTTAAACGGCTCTTGGACATTATCTAGCTAGGGACCCGTTCTAACAATAGGAAGATACAGAAAAAAAACAATTGGTCGAGCTAAATTTGAGAAATTCGCTCTCAAATAACGAAGTTCGAGTACAACATATGCCGTAAGATTATATCCTTTACTTTTGGAACATTACGTTATCTTGTCGTTGAATTTTTAAATAGAAGCTTATTTAATATTTTATATTTCAGATATTGACACCACAAGGGAAATCCTGTTAAATTTCGTCGAAAGGAAACAGCGAAATAAGGGGTGCCCTGTGAATATTGGGTATGAAAACATGCAAATGTTAATAAATTGTAACACTATGTTGTTCTGATTGTATTCCAACATAGAGGATGTTGATTTCAACCTCTCTTAGACAGAATATAAATAGGGACCCGTTCATACTGTAGGAAAGGTGTAAAGAAACTTCCTATAGGCAATTTCGCAATTGGTGAAAAGTGATCGAGTATTATAGATGTCCTGAGAAGATGACATCGTACCTAATCAGTTGTCCATTACGTCACATCTTATGAGATTTGACAGACTAGTCTTGGGTGTTTCGTCTCTAGTAGATAATATGTCCTGATGAATGTCATCAAGAGGAAACGACAAAATAAGAGGTGTCCGATGGGTATTGGCTATGAAAAGCACACAAATGTTAATAGATGTTATCAATAGTTTGTATTTATTGTTACCCAACTTAGAGGATTTGTATCAGACAGTATCAAATTAGTGACCCGTTCCGTTATATCAGTAGTCAAGGTTTTAAGAAACTTCTTTGAGCCAAGTTTGAGAAACTAGCGGCTATATAGGGGAAATCGAGCAGAACACATTTGCTGTAAGATTACATCTTACGCTTGCATTTAGGCCATTACTTCACCCTTTCATAGAGTTTTGTTATGAATCCTTCTTTGATATTTTACTTTTAAGAGATAGAGACCACAACGACTGAAGTTCTGATGCATTTTGTTAAGATAAAACAGCGCAATAATGGGAGCACTATATATCCTGTGTATGAAAAACACGCAAATGTTAATATATTGCATTGGGCTACGAATCTCCAACTTACATGATTTTTATTTATACGTCTTTTGGTCGGTATTTAAAAAGGGATCCGTTTCAACAGGAGAAAGTTTGAAGAAAATTCTTCTAGCCGATGTTGAAAAATATTCCGTTAGATAGGGATAGTCGAGTACAACTCAGAAGATGAGATCATACATATATTGTTGGGTCAATAAGTCTCCTCTTAATAATTTTGAAATGGAACTTTCTTTTATATTTAATCTCTAGGGGATAGAGTCCATCCACAAAGGAAGTCCTGACCAATTCGTCAAGAGATAGTAACGAAATAAGGGGCGAACGACAAATACGGGGTATGAAAAACACGCAAATGTTAACTTTGTTCTGATTGTACTCCAGCTTAGAGGACTTTGATTTTAACGTCTCATGGAGAGTATCAAATTAATGACCCGTTCTTACAGTTGGAAGTTTAGAAGAAAACTCGTGAAGCCGGTTTAAAAAAATTAGGGGCTAGATAAAAAAAAGTCGAGCAGAACACATACCTTAAGATTATATATTGCGGTTAGTATTGGGCCATCACGTCTCGTATATGATACTACAGTAGGAAAATTATAACGAAAATCCATCAAGCCGATTTCAAGAAACCCTTCGACATGAAGGGTTCAAATTCTCCAAAACATAATCAGACTGAGGTTTGTCAAACCCAACAAATGTATTGTTTTCAATACTTGACCTTGACCTCCTAGAAATAAAAGCATTTGGAATATGTCTATCTTGATTCTGGTGCCCAGATTTCAATTTTAAGCACTCAGAAATGACGTGTCCTTTTTTTCTTACAATAGGTACACGTAGCTAGAGACAAGGGTTTAGAATCAAGTCTCTCAGAGGCTTGATTTTTAGAAGATGTGCCAGATTGATTTTTACTGAGAGTCGTATTTGTTTGAAACACCTTTCTATCAATAGATTGCTGAGTAAAAGATTTGTTTACAGCAACGATATGAGTTAAGGAATACCTATCTGCAGTCAGAGCAGCTTTTTCCAATGTCTTATATTCATCATCATCAAGGTGATTTTTGATATCACTAGGAATAGAGTTTTTGAACTCTTCGAGTAATATCAGTTGTTCAAGTCTTTCATAATCATATTCAATTTTCTCAGACAAATACCATCTCTTGAACAACTGTTCCTTTTCCCTAGCAAAGTCAACACAAGTTTGTATATTGTCCTTTTTGTAACCTCTGAACTTTTGTCGATATGCCTCAGGAACTAACTCGTAACCTTTCAAGATGTATTCCTTAACCAAATCGTAATCCGAACTTTGTTGTACTGATAGAGATATATAGATATTTCTGGCCTTGCCATGAAGTACACTCTGCAATACTCGAGTCCAATACTCTCTTGGCCATTTTGAATTCTCAGCTACGTTTTTAAACATAAAATATTTGTCTACTTCCTTTTCACTAAAAGGAGAACTAGTTTGATACGTTAAACTTTTCATGAGATGTGGAATCATGCCTGTCACTTGCCAGATCTAATTCGTTCATTTTAGTTTGCATTTCTGTCTCTTTCTCTCTTTCTTCAAATTGAAATCTCATTTCTTCTTTCTTAAGTTCATTTTTTTTTTGTAGTTTAAGTTGCCTTTCTTTTTTCTTTTTCTAATTATACTCTCATTTGTTCTTTCTGTAATTCAAGTTGCCTTTTTCTTTTTCTAATTGTACTCTCATTTGTTATTTTTGTAATTCTTTTTGTATTTACCTATCTTTTTGCTTCTCTTTTCTAATTGCATTCTCATTTGTTCTTTTTCTAGTTGTGCCCTCTGAAACTCAAATTTATATTTCAACTTTAGCTCTGCAATTTTAACGTCAGCATCTGTTAAATTCTTACTGACATAACACTTTTGTCCAAAATATTCTTCTCAATCAAATGTTGAACTATAATTGTCTTTATTTCTTGTTTAGTTTTTGCTTTAGATAGTTCATACTTTCTGGCAAGTTCAAGCAATTCATTCTTCCTAATACTCTCCAACTGTTCTTTGGTTGGAGTAGAAAGAAGGCTCTCCACTCAACATTTTTAAAGAAAAAGCTTGTTTTCACTAAAATTTCAAATAAAGTTAACTAGGGAAATTTAACTTTCGAAATTAAGCCAATTTCAAATATCCCGGACGAGCCCCCAATTCTTTTATGTTACGTGACGGCTCGTTCTATGTAACAAAAAAGTGCACACAACAAGCTTTATAAATTTTAACAGTGATACAATTTATTTTACTAAAATACAAAATGTAAATTATTTAAAGTAAGACTTACGGTTTACAGTAATGATCCAAATTTTGTTCAAAAATAATAAAAAAATATAAGTCCTGAAAAAAGTTCTAAACACAGTCGGAAAGTATGATGTTCCGGTCCAAAATGGTGGTTGACCACGTCAAACGAAGGCTAACAGCAGTTTCCAGAATTTTTCACAAAAAAACAATGTATGTGTTGTCCCATTCCAAAATTAGGAAGAACATATCCAAATAGGTAATGTTGCTCGCTAGGAAAGTTATAAAGAAGTGAAGAATAGTTCCGCTAACATGGCATATTATTTTTCGTAGACATAACGAATTCTTCTTCTGGCACAACAAATTAAAGGTTGTATGACTCGACTCGACTACGACAGTCTGTCCTTGACTGTTGACTCTCGAACAGGACAGTTTGTATGTGACTGTGCATGAATCACAAAAACTCAAAGCATATATGGGAAGGCTAACGCGTAGCCTGAACTGCACTCACACGAGGAAGCATGCAATTTCCCAATACTTCTGAACAATGAATTTTCGTCATCATACATAGCACGTGCCAACATGAACTACATCTACGACTCAAGTAAAATTATGAAAAACATGTTAGACGATATAATGAAATAAAATGAAATAAAAAGATTTATACAAAATTGATTCTTTAACGCACTTGAACTCCAGGGTCGTAACAAACTCATACCAGAATTCTCGCTAAGATCAGCTCTTTAATAAAGAGAAAGAATGCTTGAGTTAACGGACGTGTCAACAGTACAGAACAATCAATATCATATAACCCCAAAATTGTTTACAATGATTCACAGTAATTCTGTAACAGCCATTAAATATAAAATTGATCTTTAATTATGTCAGATTATTTGATATTAGCCTTTTATTTGATTCATAGGTTACATTTAAACCATCAAACATCAACGAGCATCTGGATGAGACAAAAATAAATTCTATCACTTTTAGAGTTTAGTTTAGATATTACCATATTAGAGCTACAATTCGACTTTGTTTAAAAAAGTATTTGTTGTTTTGTTTTACATGCAAGGGTGGGGGTAATTACCTACACATGTAAAAACAGTCAGGCTTGATGCACTGGAACTTGTTAGATTTTAGCAGGGTTTTGTTGTGTTTTTGGTTTTAGAATATGTCATTGTTGTTTTCAGTTTAACGCCATTGCTTATCGCAAGATAGGCTAAACAAGTCAGTCAGTATAACTCGTGGAGGAACAAGCCGGGAAAGTTGTTATATTGCTATATGCTTTCAGCATCATCCATGCAGTACTCAAATTATATATTCTCTCCTTTAAATATTTTTTTATTGTACAATAACTGTCATCTTTATTTTAATATGTGTTCCTAAAGTAGACGTTCATTGTTAGTACATATTTCACTTGTACTTGACTTCATTAGACCACTTGCTCAGCTCATTTAAAACAAAATTGATGGTTCTACTTTCTCAGCTTCTTTTTCTGAATTTAGGAGTGACACTGGCCCATCTTAAACATCATAGGACCACTGGGTCTGCTTTATGTCATGAATGCTTGAAGCCCACTGGTTCGTTTTTTAAAATAAATTGTTTTGAGTCCACTGGAATTATGCTTTGTTTTCTTAGATTTTTGAGTACCGTTTTGTAATGTTTAGCACAAGCATTTCTCAATCCCACTGATTGACTAGACCTACTAAAATAACGAAAAGATGAGGTAGTAGTTTTTCTATTTTCTTGCAAATTTGCTGCATAGGGTAGACAGTGAAGTTTGGAGAACAATATTGTCAGAAAGTGAAAGATTCTAATAACCTACTTAACCGATTTAAAGAGTATGAATATTTGCTGATTGCTTTAAAGCCGATTTTACGAGTATAATTGGTCCATCTTCTCGGGGCTACTCCAAATGTATTGTTATTAACTTTGTGTTATTTATTTCTGGCCTTTTACTGTTGTATTTGAAAATATTGTTTATTGAGTAGCGGTGTTAAGCGCACTGACCGACAATAAAGGGAGGGCGTCTAAGCAAAGAGTTGGTCGCTGACGTTTAGATTCTGAGGTTTTGCTTTATCTTTGCTTGATTATTATTTTCTTGAATTTGTTTCTCGTTTGTGACAATGTGTTTTGTTATCAAAAAAGCTGATACATTGTGGCACTTGGTCACTAGCAAACATTTCGAGCATATTTACAAACGATTTAATAAGATGTTCATTTTAATATTAGAAGTAGGGGTATGCTTTTTAAATGTTGAAGATATAAATAAGAAATTAAAAAAATCACCGTATACGGAATTGATATTTCTCCTCTGGATTTGCCCAGTAAAATCAATGATCTTTTTAATTTATTTGTTAGATTTTAATAGCAATATTTACTTTATTGTTTGATACGTTAAAATGTACAAATTAGTAAAAACTTGTAGTGGGATATAAATTCTCAGTGAAGTTATCCTTCAAAAATATAAGATGAAACCTAAATAGTGTTATATATATATATATATATATATATATATATATATATATATATATATATATATATATATATATATATATATATATATATATATATATATATATATATATTAGATTATTTTGTATCTATGGTTTAGAATTTAATGCATTTTATAAAGCGTATATTAATCCTAAGAATATTGAAAGTAGAAATAAAAAACATGAAATGATGAGATGTTCTGGCTCAGTGCTACGTTTATCGCTTCCTTCAGAAAGGAAGCTAAGGTATGACCTCTATGTTAGTTTTTTATATTTTGACACCTAATGGTTCTAGCTTGTTGTTCTGTGTATCTAGTTTAAAGATTCATTTAATTTTATCAATACATTTTAATGGAGGGAGACATTGTTGAGTGCGGGACTGAATATAAGCTTTCACATGCAAATGCTGTCCAGGTAAACAATATATATTTTGAAAAAATGTCAAACATAACTTTCAAAACATATCAATTTTTCATTTTTCAAACAATTTGCCATTTATCCACAATGACAAATGTTTCGAAAATAAGACGAATAGTAAAGCCATTGTGGTTTTGACACACCGATAAAACAAATGTAATTGTGGCTTATGATCTTTGCAAAATAAATTAGATAAATAGCTGTCTTATTGCGTATATAGTTGTGTCATGCTATCTATGACACCTTTTACCCTGTGTGGACCATAATGCCTGCAAGGTGTGACTCCATTTTTTATTATGAAGAGCATGTAAAATACCGTGTTCTATGTATTCGTGTATACAAATACTAACTCTTAGTTTACATTGACAGGTAATGAAATTTCATGCTGTTTCGCGACATTAATGGAACTGTGCATGGATATTCTGCAGTCTCACCTGGTACTACAAAGGTATACCTAATGGAAAACGAGCATTTAATTCTACTTTAACATTAAACCTATCAATCCCTCTGTCTGAAAACTTTATATCTTTGTTAATGTTACATAAAATAGTGGGAAAATTAATTATTTCAAAACATATTTGATGCAGACCCAAATACAACATTGAAATAGTGACGGTCATTGAAAGGAAGTATGTTAGTAGGTGAAAATCTAGATTCAATGTTCTGCAAATCAGGACCGAAGAAAAGCTGCAGTAATGTACAACCATGACTTATTATTCAAATTGTCCTGAAATAGTTCATTCTACGGATTGTAGCGCAACGAAACTCAAAATATCATTGACTAAGCCCTGGATATGCTTATCATATTAAGCTGTTAAACTGGCAACATATGTGCAGCGTGTTGCCCAGAGTGTTCAAGGAGATTGCTCACTAAGTAGTGCTGACTTTAGACGTTTAAGGACAGCATGCCTTTAAAATAGATATCCGTGCTGTGCTGAAAAGCTAAAAGCTATATATATATATATATATATATATATATATATATATATATATATATATATATATATATATATATATATATATATATATATATATATATATATATATATATAATCTTGGCAACTAAGTTAGAGATAGAGGGCCAGTGTGAGATAGAATGTCATCAAATCCACAAGAGAGACTTCGCCGAGCGTTATGGTTTTTGTTTGTGAAGGTTTATAATGTTAGCACAGAAATCAATGGTGCTATGATGAATTATGCAACAAGAAAATAGAAATGAACTGTTTTCACTTATAGAGGATAAATCGTTAATAAATATGCATATTATAGATTGCTTATGAATGATAAAATGTGCACATTTCATGTCGCACATTTGACATGATATGCCGATCATGATAATTAACTTTTATGATTTATCAATATCATTTTTTCATTACTAGTCTAATACTTATCACAAAA
Source organism: Potamilus streckersoni (assembly GCA_016746295.1). Lineage (NCBI taxonomy): Eukaryota > Metazoa > Mollusca > Bivalvia > Unionida > Unionidae > Potamilus > Potamilus streckersoni. Next base: position 124,633 of record JAEAOA010001111.1, on the reverse strand, counting down.
GATAATGCTGGTTGGAATATAAGCGTGCAACATTTTTGTTATATTTTAATAATTTTTATATAATGTTACGTGTAGGCTCCTAAAGAATTAACAAAAGAAAAGAGTGAAGCCAATAAGCTTTATAAATTTAACAACAGTTATTTATTTCCCTAGAAAACAAGGTAAATATATAAAATAGAAATAACGGTTGTGAATATAAGCCAAAATATAATCCAAAAAATTTTAACATGTAAGTCTCATCACTAAACAGTTGTAATTGAATACGGGTTTGAATCTCAATAAAATTGCAATATGGAGGCGATGACTTCAGATGAGGTCGCTTTACTAATGGCAACAGATCCTCTATTGCATCACTGTTTATAATTCTTCCGTTTAGAATTCCAGAATAAATGTCCACTAAATGTCTTTCTCCCAGAACTTTTTTAAATTTGTAGCTCATGGGCAGTTTTCTGGAAAATGAATTATTACATTCCAAACATAGATGAACTTCTGAACAATCTGTCATCAACAATAGAAGAAAACACTTTTAGCTCTGAGGTGTAGGTGTACAACTGACTACATTTTACTAAGACATCAGTAATAAACCCAACTAAAATGTCATTTCAGTCCCGCGTGATGGGTCCTAAGATTGAACAGCGCAATAGCAAAATGATAATTAGCACGTATGCAAGAATAGTTATATCTAAAATTCATATTCTCACGCTGGAAATATAATAAAGAATGTTAACAAACTAGAGTCATCATGCGCACAGAACATTACCATGGTAAAGCCAATAGTTTCCACTTAATATTTACAAGATTTATGAACCAGGGCGAGCTAAAAATTAGTGCTGAACTGACAGATATAATCTAATAGTGTCTAGCCAATGTACCGAAACGATATTAAAATCCAATGAAAATTATCATTACAACAAAATGTAATAAAATAAAAATAAAATATAAAGGAATTTTAAAACTAGCACACAAGTTTTCGGTTTATTTTATTCTTCATTCTTTGAATATTTGTCCTCTGCTATAAACATTCATCCTTCTCTATCTCAAGTATCTGACCGAGCGTATAGAGTTCTAAAAAATGGAAGTCTTCAAATATATGATTGTCTTTGTCGTTTTCGAACTATATGTGACATCGACCGTGACATTAGATCCAAGTGTAGTTATCTATGCACCTTTTGGATCCCTCATGTAGTATCATATATTTAAAACCTTCAGCGTGAATTAAGTCACTGCAAAGGAATATGAGGACGAGAAAAGATATAATAAGGATTACAGGTTTGAAGATTTGCGTTCTTCTAATCGCATCGCAGACAGCGGTTTAAGTACAAAACAAAACGATATAGTTCTTATTGTGAACGATAGCAGAATTTGATATCAACCAGCATGAATTCGGTAGATATAAATGAAAAATACTATGTAAAGAAGAAGCTAGAGCAATCTGAGAGCCAAACATCAGAACCTGAAGCTATTGTTTACGATATGAGTTCTGATGGATACACTGAAAATATGAGCATTACTTTTGAGGAAGACCCAGTAGATGAACCCAGGGATGAAACTCTTACGAAAATTATTAAAGGGCACAAAATCAGACGTACACCAAAACATGAAGGGATGCATCCATATTAATCAGGTAATCAATAAGAGTGTTTCGTTATTCTATGTAAACCCGATTAAAGTTTGTCGTGGATTGTTGCTAAAACTCCTAAAATGATTTTTATGTTGTTAACAATAATAGCAATAACAAAATTAGTATTGTTACTAGCATACTTTCACTCTTCACGCACATCAGGTTCTAGCTTTTAGTAGTGTTACTAGTGATAAGTTCTCGAAACATTAATTCAGTCATTCTAGATATTTAATACCAAAGACTCTCATCAGGTACGGTTATATTGTTTTATTTCCTTATCTAACTGAGCTTGCACCAGTTCGTGACCTTGAATAAAGCACAAATGTCATATCAATTACAAATTCCTTATCTCAAACCCTTAATAAAACAACATTAGAATGGGAGAGCAGAAAGTCATGTAAACGAACTTTATACTTTGAGCAACAATTGTTTTGATTTATGGCTCATGCAGATCTTATCTTTCATTTATATCAAGTTACTTGATATTCGTATGTCATGTGACCACTATCTTTGGCAAAGGACTTAAACTTAAAAACTTAATTTAAGGTCACTAAGTCCATTCTGTATTCTTTAACAGTTTGATAAGAAGACTAATATCAGTTTTTAACCAATGAAATATTTCGGGTACATTATATTTAAATTCCAATAATTTTCTTTATAGGGGAAACAATTGTTAGTTTTTTTAAATAACAATTTCAACCCACCCATGCCTACTAAAATGTTTTTAATTGTTCCAGCCATTTTAGGTCGAGGTATTACGATGAAACAAAGTGGACTTTCAGCAACTATTTTTGATGGCTTAGTGCCAGTCCATCAGAGTGCAATTGCTAATTTCGATGCTGTTTCGAAATGGCTTCAACCAGCAAAACTGGAATATTTACTTGTTCTCTTTCAGGTACATATTTTTGTTTTGCAGTAAGCCTTATGAATGAGCCTTGGTACGGTACAAATGTACATCTTATTGTAAACGGGGAAATAAAGGCTCACATCCTTTGCATATGACATCAATAGTTTGGACCAGGGCAGTATATCATACGTACTACGATGAGAAGCTGGAGAAAACGTTTGGGTCAGCGTGAACGACGGAACACACATATATAGGCACCATTATACATCCTTCTATGGTTTCCTTCTTTGGATAGATGCAAATGGAAGTAACTGAGAAAATTAACAACTACAAATACGAAGAATATACCGGCAGATAGAGAGATGAAACAGGAAATACATTGGAAAACAAAAGCAAATACAATAATATCAAAATAAAACACGTACTAGACGTTTTCTAGGTCTTTAGATTATTATAACCAATTCATTAACTTTGAACAATTCATTCTTTAATTTAACATCACTTTCCTGTAACATATCTTCATTTCTGTTCTCTACCATTGTATTGAATTCATTTTTTAATTCAACATTACTTCGAAGCCATAGCTGTTCATTTGTGTTCTCTACCATTTCATAGATAAGACAATTCAAACAAACAAACACGAAATGTTTGAACGTGAGTGAGGTGATATGTGATATGTGTTATGTGATAGGATACTTCACCTGTTATCGTTACATTAGTTATCGTTTTCTAGGAGACAACTGACCACAGCATTACTGCTATTCTAGAGCATCAAACCTATAAAACTAAAGTTTCATTTCCTAGCTCAAATACCAACATATTACTCCAAATAATGTTTCTAAGACTAGAGACTGATAGTTTACAATTATTTCTAGTATATTGTATGGAATTCATTATAAATTCTGAGTGTGTTAAAATGCATATACAATACTGATACATAGGTGTATAACGGACATACAAGGTTTGATCAGCTGTCCGTATACACTATACGGGCTAAGATGTTGCATTGGGCGAAATAAAAATACTAGTTTAATATGAATTGCATATATGGAAATGGTAACCAAATATCGAATCGTAGTGGAGACGGTGTGCGATATTTAAACAATATTCAAATATTGTCATGCATCATTCCATAAAATTTATGCGAAGTACTTTGAAACTTGACCAGTGGATATTTGAGCGTTTCATTTAACTTCTTTATTTCATAATTTATATTAAAGGAACCTACATTCACTGTGCATTAAGATGAGGCTTATTGTGTTGCTGTGGTATTGAAATTAGTGCTTGCATGCGAGGTAATGAATGGTATTAGAGCTGGTACTGGCAAACAAGGTGATGGTTGCTGTATGTTTCAGAGATAGTGACGGATGCCGCATGTTTTCAGAGATAGTTATCACATTTGTTGAATTCGCAACGTGATTAATGAAAAGGGAGATGACCCTTTAAACTGGATAATTTCTGCATTTTATGCATTCATAGTCTCTTGTCTGCATAACCTGACACTTCGATCTTAAAGTTTGATTCACATAACTCACAATTCAAAATGGCACCAATCAAATAATTGCGTGTGTACTTCTGTTCAAGATAATGTATTCTATAAGGACTTATAGTCAATGTAACTTTACCTTCCAATCTCTTTTGGTCTTTAATGTGTGTTTCAACTCTTGAAAACGTAACGTTGGATGAATAATATATGCTAATGGCCTAAGGTACGTTTACTGTGTGAGAATGCTTGTAGATTGTATGCTATTATTTGCAAGTCAGCAGCATACCGTCTTTCAGATAATATCATCGAATAAAACAGAACGTTTATGTGCAAATCAGGATTTAGACACAATTATGTTTCTATGTTGTCTCTACATGTGTTTCTTATTGCTGAACTTTATATTGTGCCCTAATTCTCATAAATTATTTGTTGATCTAAAATACCTTTAACGATGGTCTCACGATGAAGTTCTTATTTTAGACGGAAACCAGATTTTTATGTGAAGCTGAATGTGTGGTATAGTAGTTTTACATGCTAGTTCTAATGAATTACTGTTTCCCATAATAACTGCAATTTAAGACAGGAACTCCTCCCTGTAGAGAGGGTACGCAATGATCTATCATTGAAGCTTGTTGAAGTGTGATCAGAACGTGTCTGAATAAATACTGTATGCGAACCAACTTGGGACTTCCTCGTTTTGATGACATGGTGTCATATGTAACAAAGTTCGAAAACGTTCGTGGTCAGTCAAATATAGCACAATTTTGTGCACGTGAGAGCATTAGCGATTTGAAATCAGTAGAACGACCAGACTGAAAAAAAGGTTTGCACTTGAGAATCGCAACGAAATAAATAAGACGAGGCAGTTCAAGTAAGTTCACTTATATATGTAATAGGAACTAAAGCAGTATAAATATTCAAAATCGTTTGAACTTGTCGATTCTAAAACGTTAAGCAGGTTTAAATATATTATGATTACTTAGTCTGCATGAGAGATATAATTACGATAGTTAATATTCAAAAAGCTTATTCGAAAAGAAGAAAAGTTGTAGAGGTATTCGTAAGAAAACTATGAGATTGCCGATCATTGTGAATTTCGCGCACAGAAGGAGAAATCTATTAAGGAATCGTCTGGTAATTGGAATCCTGGATAAAGAAATTTCTGAAGAGCTACAAATGGATGCCGACTTTACCTTAGCAAAAGACATACAAATGGCGAGACAGTCGGAACTGGTTAACAGTTAAGTACACGACCAAGATCAGACAGGGAGGGAAAAGTTTAGATGAAATTTCGAAACAGAACAAAGTATCAGACACTAAATCAAGATCAGCCAAATGGAACATGTCATTGTCGAAAACCAACTCAGTTAGGTCGAGCAATAGCACAACAAACATGTCACAATATAAAAGGTGGGCGGAAATAAAATGCTGAAAGACGTTCCAATAAAGGAAAGCGGTGCAGAAATTGTAACAACCGTTTTGCCATTGTCTTTCGCTCAAGAAGAGTAAATCAAGTTACACTCAGTGGAACAACTTCTATAGATTATGCAGAACACCAAGAAACATTCTTTCTAGGCTAAGTAACTATATGCAAAGACGTCAATCAGGCATGGCATGTGATTTTGAACATTTGTGGTAACTTGGTTCACTTCAAGATATACACGGGAGCAGATGCAAGAGTTATTTCTTACACAATCTGGATTCAATAGGCGGGTTTATGGCACGTAAGACATATAAGGAAGTATCGTACCAATTTAGGGTATTTTTCATCAAGGGACAAAGTGCAAACAATCTCGTTGGACGTGCGGTTACTTATGCAATGGGTCTTTTAAAGAAGTAGAATCAAACAGCCTTTGGCCACTCTAGCCTGTGGAAGTGTTAGCCAGTAAATATTATTCTCAATGCTAATATCAGGCCATACGTTATAGCTGCACCCAAGCGCGTACCATTCTCTTTGTTGTCCAAGTTGCAAGAAGAATTGCCTCATATGCAGCATGGAGGCAGTATTTAATAAGTATCTAATCAGAAATAATGGTGTGCGCCAATGGTACCAATCGCAACGAAAAATGGCAAAAACAATTAGTTGTTGATTAAAGAAAGTTTAATCAATCTTGCAGAACAGAAAGATATATGATTCACACTCTATATGATATATCACCAAAGTTAGTAAGCCTCACAGTCTTCTCAAAACTAGATAGTAAAACATGATCTTATCAGATACACGTACATCCAGAAAGTGCCATTTGGTTGTTTGTCAGTACCTGATATTCTTCAGAAAAACGACGAAACTGCTGACTGGCTTTGAAGGGCCAGAAGTCATTCAGGATGAAATACTCATAGATGGCAATACCCTGGAGAAGAATGACCTTTGCCTAATTTGATACTGAAGAAACTCAGTTGGAGTGCTCTCACGTTCAGCAAAGAAAGATGTGGATTTGGGAAGAGCAAAAAAAAATTATTCAGTCATGTGATTAACTCAGATGGCATATTCCAGTCCAGCAAAGCTTACCGAAGTAAAAGAGCAACCTCATCTATCAAATATAAGAGAATATCCATGCAACATGGCCATGATCAACTACCTTCGTAGGTATTTCTCCAGATCTGTGTATAATATATAGACCAACATATAGACCTGCGGAAATCAGGCACTGCCTGGAATTGCGGCACAGATCTAGATTCTGCCTTCACGAGCATTAGGAAATTGCTTACATCTACACTAGTTTAGGCATTCTGCGATTCTCCAAAATTAGCAGTAGCTGGTGTCAGCATTTATAGTATTGTTGGAGCATTATTTCAGCAACTTGAAGAGAAGATTAAACCGATTGAGTTACATCTTCATACCGAACACAAGCCTTTAGTACCACTGATCAACATGCATGATTTACTTAAATCTCCTTTGAGATGTATACGACTGTTATTGCGCAATTCAGAATTAGTAGCTGGGAAGTTTAGGTAGTTCAAAAACTACATTCACAGAACTCCCTGAAAGGTCACGCATCCACAAGCGAAGTGGAAATGAAGTCTTTATAGAGTCGCTGGAGGCATGACGGATATAATCGAACAATCAACCTCTGAATGGCAAAAAAAAAATTGTTTTATCGAAACATCAGATTTACACATGAGTATTAGACATATGAATGGTGACTCGTTATTAGTACACTCGATTGAAGCTCTTTGCAGGTTGTCTAAAGAACTCGGAAAGTTATTGACACACTAGATTAACTAGATAGATCGGCTGAGATTGACCGTCCAGGTTGTTGATAGATATCGGCATTAATTGACACCCCCGATTGCCTATACATTTCATCATTAATAGACGTCCCAGATTATCTACATGTCTCGACAGCCCTCTGTTTTAAATACTAGAATTTTCCATCTTCCAACAAGCATAAAGTTTTATTTCCAATCGGCATATCCATACTTAAAGAAGAGTCAAATCGGCTGTCATATACTTCAAAACCCTATACCGGGAATTCATTTGAATTGAAAGCAATAATAATATATTTTAAATAGCAGATATTTTTAAAGTATGCGATAGAATGAAAATTACGTAGGTGAAATACTCGCTCTAGTACAACCACAGTGTGCAGTCGTTTTTATCAACATGTTAATGGTTAGGCTTGAACAGAAATTTCTCAGTTAGGCACACTACAAGTACTTTTAGATGATTCATTTATAGGGCAACTGATACACCTCGTTATTTACTGTAATTTCATTTATAAGCAACCTATATACCCATTTCGTTGATGTATATTTACTGAAAAAGCACGCCATATTCAACTTTAGTTGATGCAGATTCATTGATAATGCATCACGAAGCTTATGTAGATTCACATATAAGGCATCCCACACAACAATTTTAATTGATTAAAATTCGTTGATAAGGCACATATTATACGCCTATAGTAGAAGTAGATTCACCAATGACATTGAATCAAAGGGGATTAAAACCATAGGACAATTGAAACAATTCTTTGAATGTACCAGCTATCTGCGCCAAACTATTTGCATGGTAACGTGATACACGCGGTCCTACAAATCAACAACAGATCATCCAAAGACATTGCAGAATAATCGCATCTTGTTTTAAGGACATATGCAAAGAGATTCCTATGTATGCTTTCTAAAAAGACCCTGAAATATCATCCAGATTAATGAATGTCGTATCTTCGAAATAGGCGCAATCGCTGCCTTATCAGCATAAATTTGGGCTAGCTGAAAACTTGTCAAAATTTCAAAATGGGAGACAGAATGATATCAGTAGTTAGATAATAGACACTTGTGATTGAGCATACAAATGCTTTAGACCGGTTAGGCAGGTTTTAAAATTTATATACAGAAAAATAATGATTTTCTGTTAAAAATTATGCCTGTGGATCATGGGACAGTGGTCATAAAAAGTTATTTGTGGTTCGCCATCTAATCTGTTGTTTTTGAGAAAGATGCATGCGGTTTACGGTTGGTGGTCATTCCATTTGATGAGAAACATATGGTTGCACAGTCATCAAATGTTTGGGAGTAAATCAATACGCGAGAATGGCTGATAATAGAATCTATTATAAACCAACTATGTTTATTTAACGATTTTAAACTGGTTAAGTAGCTTCTAAAATTAAGTTAACAATCATATGAGCATCCACCTTTCAATATTGTTGACATAATATCCTGCCCAATTTCCATCCTCCAAGCCTTTATGGAACACTTAAAACACTGGCTAAGCCTTTTATTATTATTTGAGATCAACTGACTCAGATTTACTTTGTTTAATGTGGAGGACCATTAGTGCAGTTCTTTTGAAGAAACACGTGAAAATCCTTTCTCTGCTTTATTCTTTAACTTTCGAAGAAAATTTAAGGAAGCCACACAACAACGTATATCTGATTCGATGGTTGTAATGCCGGCAATGGAAAGTGAATTACAGCTGTGGGTGGAAAAGGGTCTTAGAGTAAACTGTCATTGCGTAGGTGAAAAAATACGGCAAATTGCAAAGATGTACATAGACACGTGTAACATTATCCTAGAAGCTGGCATGTGGCTAAAAGTTTCTGGACAAACCTTACAAAGAGCTAGTTTAAATGCATTTGAAAAAATTAGAAATGCTTATGGTGGTACTGTATTCCAACCCTTGCCTGAAATGGCAGAGTGCAGAATTTTGAATTTTGCCTAATAATGAGAGGCACAGTGCCGGTTAGATACCTCACCAGTTCCAATGTTGCAGGCATATTTTCAAATCAATCCTTTTGGATAATTAATAATATAATAATTAATAATATAAGAGATAACGCTTTGAAACAGATTGCTAAACATGAGATATATTTAATGATAAAGCGATATGCAATTAATCGCCCTCGACAGGACTGACTCTTACTTGGACCAAGTAAAACCGTAAAATGAAATTCTGCCTAACGATTACATGAATTAAAGGTCGCGAAGAAACATACTGTTTTAGAACCAGATAAAGAATACATAATCTTTAAAACAATATTTACTACATTCACGAAATGGAGTCTTTTCATGACTTTAGACGTCATGAAGGGACTATCTCAGATCAAATGTAACAGTTTCTTTAGCCAACATCCTATTCACTAGAAGGAAAAGGTAAGGTTCATAAAACAATGACCCAACTAACCATCCTTTATATGTTTTAAAATGAGCAGAATATGCCTTGAATCCGCTAAATATTCAAGTGCCAAATTGGATACAGTATAAACGAGAAATTATTGAGATGAGAGAATGGCAGATATGTTTTAAGAGCTCTCAATTTGCAGAATTTTAAGAGACAATATTTTACTTGGTATGTAATTATACGCTAATGCTTATCTCATAGTTCATTTAAAGTTTTCTGTTGGCTATTTTATATTTTCCCACTGATCCAAGACTCAATTAAGAGCATATATTATAATTTATAATTTTAATGGAATCGCTAAAAACCAGAAAAACAAAATTCCAGGTAATGCAATATCCTGTGTTTAGAAAGAAGGAATTGAATCACCAAGGAGCCCTTTCTACTTTTATAACGTTTTGAATAAACAACAAAATGTAAACGTTGATACAAGAACTCAAACAAGCAAAAACATAAATAAGAAAAATAAAATATTAGTTTTATCATTTTTACTAAAGGAAAAACGAGAAAATCAATTTTACACACGTATATCGTGCGATTTTATATTTTCTAATATTTAACGTGAATATTAAACCTTTACCTCTAACCTGCTTTTTTATTGAGATGTTTCTTAATTTGTTATTATTCTCCAAAACTGTTACACGAGAACAATTACAAGTTATCCATTTCTTTATAACTTTCCTCCGTCCTCGGCGCATATATAGATTTGTACCAATAATACGTAATTAAATAACTAGCAAACCTCAACATAAATGCAAATTTAATATGATTTAATACTCTCCTTTATAAGAGCGATTTGTCTTCATTGGTGTGTCCGTCGTAATGTTGTATCAAAATATATCCATTCTATTTTTGGTCAGGCGATTGCAGAATACACATTTCTTCAACTGCAAATTTTTAACCAATATTTAATTGTTCCAGTTATATATATATATATATATATATATATATATATATATATATATATATATATATATATATATATATATATATATATATATATATATATGTATGTATGTAAAGAATACAAATCATATGGCGAATAACAACCCTTTCAAGCGTAAAATAGCGTGAAACCAAGCGGTCTAAACCAAGAAGACTAGAAAATGAAAACTATGCACTAGTAGAATTTAACATTTTCTAAATCTTCTTATTATCCTTCAGTTTTTACTAAAAGAATAGCCGGTATAGAATCAAATATCCGGGTTATAATCTGCGTTACATAAGTGTACACAAAGTAAAAATAGATGTCACTTTGGCTTGTAGACTTTTAAGGAATTATACACCGTTTTCAGTTTCCGCAACTAGTCTTTACAAGCTTGTTGTATTTATAGTTTTAACACATGTGGAGACAGCCATGTAGAGGTTTACAAACACAACGTTTTTGTGTTTATTTGTTTGTCGTATATATGTTTTGTATTCGCCTTTGAAAAAGACTCATTAAGATTCGAAAGCGCTTAGGCTAGTTAGTTACTAGGTTCGTCGTCAGTTTTTTGCATCTCTCTCTCTATCTCTCTGTATATATATATATATATATATATATATATATATATATATATATATATATATATATATATATATATATATATATATATATATATATATATATATATATAAATATATATATATATATATATATATATATCTATATATATATATATATATATATATATAAATATATATATTAAAGTTTGTAAGCACACATCATATCAAGTGGCTAGGTTACCTAAGTCCTTGGCATGCAGGTTTACATATTAAAGGACATTTGTCAGTGATTTATTTATTTTTGACCTCAGTATATCTCCAGTTATTGTTTGGAAAAATGTTAAGTTATCACAAATGAACTAGTATCAGAAATCGTATTATTGGTTTGTTGGTTTTAAATGTTTTTAACAAAATCCATTAATGTAACATTTAGTTCAGTTTTCATTTGACCTGACTGATATTTTTAAAGTTTTGTATTTCATTGACGTAGAAAAATGATGTTAGAAACATTGCATCTAGCTTCTGACCTGTTTCCAAAATCAGTGTCACTTGTGGGAAAAAATTGTTTATTGTAGTTTATTTTTTAACAAATCTTATTCAGAGTAAGATACCCGGAATCCGTGACAAGTAACAACTAGCAATTGGCTAAAAAATTGTATTTTTTGCAGAATAATGTACATTTGACCCTTATCCGGGAACATTTGTACGTCTTAGTCGTATAACTTTTGTTTTTTTATAGAAGTTTTTAGTGTGGCCTATAAAACGTTTGACACATTAAGCTGTATTATGTTGTGGCCTGTTTGGATTGAAATTTCATTTTATTCAAATTGTTGAATTCAAGTGATTCTTTTCTATGGAAATACATGTGTGCTTTAACAAAATGCTTGGATAAAGATATTTATTGGAATTTATACTGTATTGAAAACTGGATTACTACTTTCTGTAATTCAACAAGAGACTATTGACACAGACTTCATCCCCTTTAATTTCGGATTTAATCGGGACTCGAACTCAGTTTTTCATGACTTTTTATTGCAAGGACTACCATTTTTAATTCTAGGAAACATTTTGGAATTTATTCGTAAAACTTAAGTTCCTTTTCCTCATTTTTCCCTTTGTATTCTAAGGAAATAAACAACTTGTTGTCTTCACTCTTTCCAGTTACTTATTTCAAAAGCACTGTAATAATTTGTATAGTGGTTTATAAATGCAACAGTTCCAATATGTATAATATGTTTCAATCTCAGTAAGTTCATATTAAGCACTATGGATCGACTGACTAGTGTGTTAAACTTTGATTGGTGCACGAAAAGATACAATACGCTGCTTGCTTTCTTTTCTAATGTCTTAGTCCATGTCTTATTGATATGCATTTTTTTAAATAAGAAATATGTGTACAACGTATTGGATTTATTGAATAATTATGAGTTCATGTATGCATTGCTGAGAATCAACACCTTCACCAAATTTGAAATCAGTAAAGATTGTAGAATGTTTGAATAGTGTGTGTGTGTATGTGTACGTGAGTGTGATGTCGTCATCAACTACCACTACCGAATGCGCGTGTCCCAAAAGTTAGAAATGTATGTCAAAATGTAAGAAATGTATGACCAAATGTTAGAAGTGTATGTCAAAATATTAAAAATGTATGTCAAAATGTTAGAAGTGTATATCAAAATGTTAGAAATGTATGTCAAAATTGTCAAAATGTTAGAAATGTATGTCGAAATGTTGGAAATGTATATAAAAATGTTAGAAATGTATGTCAAACCGTTGGAAATGTATGTCAAAATGTTAGAAGTGTATATCAAAATGTTAAAAATGTATGTCAAAATTGTCACAATGTTAGAAATGTATGCCAAAATGTTGGAAGTGTATGTCAAAATATTAAAAATGTATGTCAAAATGTTAGAAGTGCATATCAAAATGTTAGAAATGTATGTCAAAATTGTCAAAATGTTAGAAATGTATGTCAAAATGTTAGAAGTGTATGTAAAAATGTTAGAAATGTATGTCGGAATGTTGGAAATGTATATAAAAATGTTAGAAATGTATGTCAAACTGTTGGAAATGTATGTCAAAATGTTAGCAATCTACAGGAACGACAACTAAATAAGTAGATTAATCCGGGTTTACATACATTATGATGATAATTTTATAGTGCAAATGTTTTTATTTTGTTTTGAATGTTCTTTCTTTTATTTTATATCTTTAGTTTTAGTGATGGAATTAAAAATTAAGGTTTACTGACTGTAGGTTTGTATATATATAAAGTTAGTGATGGAAAAAGAAAGTAAGGTTTTCTGAGTGTAGGTTACTATACATAAAGATTATGATGGAATTAGAAAATAATGTTTTCTGAGTGTAGGTTTGTATGTATAAAGTTAGTGATCGAATTAGAAAGTAAGGCTTACTGAGTGTAGGTTTGTATATATAAAGTGATTGCCTCTGACTACATCTTTTGGTCGGTGATGTTTGGTTGCTAAGGTTACTTGCTTAAATTTACAAATTTAAAAACTTTCGGAACAATCTGTTTTTTATATTGTAAGTTGCGGTTGGTTGTTTAATGTTTAAAGTATAAATAGGAAAATATAAAACTAAGCCATATACGGTAGTTATATTGGTTCCATCATTGTGTTCGGTAGGCAAAAATTGTAAGACCTCTAGTTATGTTTATGTTATTGATTTGTTTTTGTTTACATTGTGTTATTATTGTTTATTGTATTGCTGTTTATAGAATTAGTTTAAAAATATAAATTAATATACATAAATTGCATGATATAACGTCTCTGAGATGCTTGTCGTTTCTTCACAAAAGAAGGAAAAGGCACAACTATTATTAGGGCTTTTCTATATCACTACGATAATTTTGTTTTGTAGATGTGTTATATTAAATTGTATTTTTTAAAAATTGTTTTAATTTAATTAGAATATATAAAATAGAAATAGCAAATATGAAATAGCGGGCTCAGTGTAACATTTCTTGATTTATTCGGAAAGCAGGTTGATTTAATTTGTTAAATATGTTCACCTTTTTCTGTTGAGCATTTTTTGTTTAATGTTTTATTTTGTTTTTATAACAAATATCTTATTTGGAAGAAAAGGCGCGCAAGATTAAGGAAAAGCTTTAGCAATTAAACAAAATTTTGGTGTAATATTATAGTATAATTTTGAAAACATATATAATTTTCCCTATATTCTTCACTTTACCATATATTACACTATCCACGGCGAATAGTGTGGTTACGATGCCTTATGATTGTTTCTAGAACAAGCCAATACAAATGGACAAATGATTATTTAGTGGGCAGTTGTGCCATAGTTTAAACACAAACGTCGGCTATTAGCCCAATGTGTTTGTGTTTATCACTAAGGTTGTGTGAAAGACCATATTCCGTGGTTTCATTTATACAAGTACGAAATGTAACGCTCTTGTTTCTAGTCATGCAATTACATGGTGTTCTTTCGGGCACTTTACCTAATACTGGTGAGTCACAGCGTCGTTTTGCGGTCTTACCTGGTCCTGGGAAGGCTCACAGTCTCTTGTCGAGATTAAAAGTTGTTTCGGCTTGATTTTAATTTCTCCTAAAATCCTCACTGTAGGGATTGTCTCAAAAGGACATAAACCAGAGAAATTACAATGATAATGTTATCAATGATTATCTGCAGATACATGACTGCCTCTGACATTTACGAACTATATTTGACGTACATCGTGACACAGAAGTCAAGTCGTGACATTTTTCCACCTTAAATTTATCGATAATTGTTCATGTTGTCATTAGAATTTAGCCACAATAAAGATATGATGTTAACAAACCGTACGATTAAGATTATAGGTTTCTTAATCTGTGTTTTTGTAGCTCAAGTTCAGACAAATAAAATTCAGCAAGACACCGTGATAGAGTTTTTATTAAGAAAGATAGCAGAACTGGAGACAAACCAGAAAGAATGCAACAACTATCAAAGCAAGATGCAATTAGAACTGACTTATGTAAAGAACAAGCTCAAACAATCTGAGAGACGAATATCAGAACTGGAAGCATTTGTTTATAATGTAAGGTCTGACGAAAACACCGAAGAACAGAATCTTATAAAAAAGGAGGACCCAGTACATAATCTGCCGAGTGAAAATGTTACTAACATTATTACACAAAAGAAAAATATCAGCCGTACACCCGATCCTAAAGGTATGCAATCACTTACACCGGGTAATGACTAAAAGTGGTTTGTTATGCTGTTTAGACTCAATTTAAAAAAGAAAATGCAAATTGTAAATAAGATCACTGTTGCTCTCATGTCCGTTATTTTTTTATTGTGTAACGTTGGATTTAGAAAATATTGTATACTAAGTGGACATCGTATACGCACTGACCAATTACACATTTAGAATGTTTAACGACAAACTTGGACGATGATGTTTGGATGTTGAGGTGTGTTAGCTATTTGCTTAAGTATTATTTTTATATATGTTTGTGCGCAAATTGTTTTCAAACAAATGATAAATTGTGATGTTCGGTCTATCGTGAAAGCCTAAGAGATTAATTACAAATTTTGACAATGTTCCATACAATCTGCTTTTTAATGTTCGATATCGGTGGTTAATTGTTTCTGGTTTGAAGTGTGCAGTCACAAACATTGACAAGCATGATACCCGGGCTTGGTTTTTGCTTCAATGGATTTGTTCAGTAGGCAGAAAGGCCAAACCCTTATTTTCGGTCTTTTTTCTTTTTTCTGTTTTGTGTAAATTTTTAACATGGCATCATTATCAAAATATGTGCACTGTACTTTTTACAATCTGTCATTCATCATACTATCCACAGCGGATCGTACGGTTAAGGTTACATGTGATCATTATATACATAAGATGGATCAAGGGATCATTTGGTGACTGTTTTGTCATGGTGTTTATACATTTTATTTTTATCGTGTAGGAAGTATGATGATGGTTATGCACAAAGGGACGGGGATATGACCCAAGGTGTCACCGTTGATACTACGAGAGTCGCCGAAAAGACTATTTCATGCATAAGTTGACACCACGTATGAAATCATACGATATTTTATATGGTCCTAAACTTGCATGTTGCCTGACGACCTGTACTTAGTAATGGTGCGGTATAGTCCCATTTGGCAGTCTTACCTGGTCCTGGAAAGGATCATGGTTTCTTGTCGAGATCAGGAAGTTTAACCTTGCTTTACGATTAAATCTAACCAAGCATAAGTCTATATGTATATCGGTCTCTGAACATTTGATATATTCCTTATCCTCACATATAATGTAGGGAAAATGAATCTGTTCAATACGGATTGGTCGGCAGAACCTCAAGCAACATTGTAATAAGTAAAGTCTCTAAATGGTACTGTACTGTTTCATTCTTACATAAAGATCAAAATATTGTTCTCTGCCATGTGAAGGACATGTAAAGGTTGAAATACAGGGTGATCATAAAGCATTCAGTTTTGAAATTGTCTGAAAATAATTCGTTGTTGAGATTCTTGGGATGTGACATGCAAAAGAGCAACTACTTTGTTAGTAATGCATGTGTTTATCTATCGATAAATAACTGCATCTGCCATATGCGAACCTTATATGACATTTATCGCGACATTAAAGTCAAGTCGATATATCATCGCACTTTAGTTGTGTCAACGGTTGCTCAAACAACAGTTTTGGAGCAATACACTATGATAGAGTTCTTATTTTGAAATGTATGATAATTGGAGAAGAACCAACAAGAATTCAGTAGGTGTCAATGCAAAATGCTATTAGGAGTGGATAATGTCACGAAATTGCATTTATCTCAGAAACCAAGATCAAAACGGAAAACCATTGTTTACTATATGTGGTCCAATGAATACACTAAAAATCGAAACTTTCTATGTACGATGAGACACTATAAATCTTTCTAGTTGACATTTTACTGAAGTTTTCCCAGCGGAGAGAAATATCAGCCGTAAATCCGAACCTAATGAAATGCACTCACATAAACCAAATATTCGTTGTATGTGGCTCTCCAGTCTGTTTATACCTCACCAAAAATTAGAATAATCTCATCGAGAGAACATGTATATGAAAAAAATAAACAGGATAGCTATATTTCTGAAACATAGAATATCTTATGAAAGGTCATACAAAGAGAACCAAAGAACATCTTTTTCAACCTAGGAACATTTTCAGATAAAGGTTGGAATTTTATTAACCCATACATACTATGCATTCCTATTCATACGATTTAAATCATTGTACGAAGCAGATTGGGTTTTACACAACTATTCTAAGCAGATCATCACATGTCCATCTAAATGAAATCATCCGTTTTGATACTGTTCTGCACGACGAGGGCAATGGCTTCCACAACCAAACTGGAATATTTTTGTGTCCTCTATGGAATACAGCTTTCTTATCAGCAAGCCTTATGACATCGCATGGGTACACTGCATATGTGCATATAATTGCAAATGGTGAAATTGAAGACCATATCGATGATAATGGGGGCCATTTTTATGACAAGGTCAGTTGTTCAAACATAGTGCGATGAGAGTCTGGATAAAACGTATGGAGTAGCCTTTGAGTCAAGAACATTTATGTATGCTGGTTATCAGTAGTATTAGAAAACCAGGTTTTCAACTCACTTTGTTTTTTTACCCTCCAAACAAGTATAAATTATAGTCCTAAATTATCCCCCACCCCACCCCCTTTTTTTTCAAAATAAAACAGGGTTTTGACTCACCCTCCCCCACCTCTTTTTTTTCCCCCTACTACTACCTGTAAACAGGTATTTTGTAACCAAACAAAATAACAGGTGTTGGAATGCGATAAACTCTTTACACAGAGGTGACTAATTTGTTAGAACAGCGCATGTGTGGAATACAATTATTCTAAAGACGGCAAACGGGTTTTACCACAAGATAACAGGATGAAAATTAAACTGTGCATTAGAACGTTTCAGTTAACAAGGTGGAAATTAAACTAGCATTAGAATGAAAATGATATTATTTTATATCTCGTTACCAATGATTAATGTTTCAACTGTTGATATTAAAAATACTTCATTATCACGACTATAGATACTAAATTTTACTTTACCGCTCACACAGCGACGGGACTCAAACAGATCTTTCATTTCTGGTTTGTTCAGAGGATATTTTTTGTTGATAAAATATACCTTTGACCGATCGAGATCAATTGTGAGTTTAGTATAGTTTTGTTGGCTAATGGGGCTGTGAAAGTTTTTAAATTCCGCTAGCAACTTTTGATACAATTGTTCGAGATAATTGAAATACATGCTGTTATCAGATCTGATGAGCGAAAGTTTTAACTTGTCACATGTTCCATTAAAACATATACCTGATGTTTCATTATTAAATTCAACTGTCAATTGTTTACCGTCCATCATTAGATATTTGATGTTACTATTGTAGCTATTTGTCATTGTCAAATTTTCAAGCATTATTTTATAAGTTTAGATAAAATTTCAGTTGGAAAAGATAATGTCGAGTATAGATCTATCATCATAACAATACCCAAGGGCAAATGTATCTACCCCATTTTCACAATAGCGTTTGTCATCAAAATTATACAATCCACGTTTGATAATGACATCTGTTTCGAGTTTATGATGATTAGTTCGAATTGCCATAGCTCTCATAAAACTAACACCACCATCAAGCGCATACCTGTAGTCATCAAATTTCATAAACTTTTTAACAAAATTACGAGGCAGACCTTTGGCTTTTTTCGTTATTTTATTATTATCTAACAATACGGCATACATTTTACTACGTAATCCGATAAAGTATTTGATAGCGCTCGAGTTCATTTCATCTTTAAACTTACCAATAACCTTTTTATTTGTGTCGTCATGAAATTTACTGTCACGTGGATAATCGGAAAGATCAAACAGATGTCGATTATTGTACATGTCCTGATAGATGTCCTCACATTCAATTTCATACACGAGTGAATCAGTATCAGTAAACAATAATCTACTAGCCGGCCACTGATTTTTAACAAAAGTGTAATGAAAATCGTACATCATCCACTTTGATAAATCTAACACTGCAGCTCCAACATAGATCGGCTTGTTTAGTTTTAGATTTGTTTTTCTTCTTTGTATCGCAACAAGATTTTCATTAAATATTTTCATGCTCACAAAATCATCGTCTGACACAAGTTTGTTTCTGCGATTGACATCATTAACTATTTCAATATTTACACGTTTCCTAATATTCTCCATCGTCTTACCAAAAACGGAATTGTTCATCAGTTTAAAGAAGTTTTTCTCAAACTCTGTTTTCGCTGCAGCTCTTCTTGAAGTGTTGGAGTTAATATAACCTCTCATCCACGGCGACTGATTAAATTTTAGTACACGATGAACTTTTCTCAACACAAGACCAGCATCGACTGCTTGTTTTAAAACTTTGTAATGCAAAACATAATTTTTCTTATCAAGTAAATTTGGTACTAGTTTCTTGACCATGGAATGTTGCCTTGGTGATGCTAACGCTTGTTGTTCTTTTGATAACAAACTATAATCTATAACCATCGATTCCGCACAGAAAGGGTAATCGTTATGTAATTTGTGTAGCGAATTTGGATAATCAAGATCAACTTCAACGAAATAGGAAACATCGTCAGGTATCTTTTTTTCTGTCTCTGATAGAAATCGATCAACCGTGATCCAATGAAATCCGCTAAAAGGCATTGGTTCTGCCATCGAACCACCGTAAAGATTATTACAATCTAGATAAATTATATACTTCGAAGGAAGGTCAGGGTTATACTGTTTCAGGTATTTGTTGTTTGCTTCAGCATATTTTTTTGTTATCACGCTAATACCACCTCGGATACCTTTTTCAATAAAATTGAACATATCAACATCAGTCAGTAATTCTAACCTTACCTTACTAAACTTTAGCAAAGCATCCCATGACAACCCAGGGGCAGAATAATACCAGCAAGGATCTAGTCCATAATTATTATAACTCACTTCACGAAAACTTTCAAAAACATCTGCTAATAATAACACGTCAGTTTTCAGGTATAAATCATGATAATCACCAAAAGTCTCACAATCAAACTCTTTCCAGATATCTTGTGCATACCTGTACTCGTCATCAGTTATATTTTCATTTTTAAGTTGTGAGTAAAATTTGTCTTTGTCAGGTAAAGATATTTCATCAAATTTACTCCAATCGTCGAGGTATTCGTATGGAAAAACTCCTTTTTTAGCTAGTAGATTAAATTTATCTCCAAAACAGTCTCTTAGGTTATCAAATTTACTACAACCTTTTACTAGCTCATCTAACGAGGCTGCCATAAACTGCAGGCTGTCAATAAAACGCAATTTACCTAGCGTAACTGACATGTACTTTTCAAAATTATTTGGGATGCATTTGATGATGTTATCGAGTTTTAGACGAGCTTTTATCTCAGGATCACCAAAAGCTTCTACTATAATATGGCTATCATATCCTCGAAAATTGTGAAGAATAACCGGAATAAAATCTGGAGCATGAAATTTTAAATTACACTGATTATGAGCCGCTCCACGATACTGTCCAGTCAAATGACAATGGTCATGTACTTTTTTATCATCGTCAAAAGCTTTTTCACAAATATGACAAATTTCTGCTTGCTCGTGAGCGGATTCTTGTTGAGGTGTTAATTTTAACATTGGCGTTACTTTTTTCAAATGAGTAAATATATTATCAACTTCGTTAATCAACTGCTTGAGAAGCCAAACAGCTGGATTTTTACCACGATATAATTTGATTGATTTAGATAATCTAGAATCAGTACAACAAACTACCTTATACGCTACTCCACACGGAACATGATTTTGAACTTTTCTTGTACTCGATTGATTAGGATTATTTTCTACACCAAGTACAGGTTGAAGTAGGCATTCGAAATCAGCGTATATGACGAAAGGAATTTTTAGTTTGTGATTATGATGGACAAACTGTAACACACTATCTTTTTTAGATGGCATTGTTATTCTTTGCACATCACTACAGTACTGCAAATGCTTTTGTAATGTTTCATTGCTTGTACAGCCATGCAAGCAGCGGTAACAAAAGAACTTTTTGTTCTTATCCTTATTGTACTGTCTACCAACTAGTCCGTTAAAGTTTTTAATCCAAACATAATGATTTTTGTAGTACAGTAAATTTATAGTTGATTGTGAAGCTTTTTCTGAAATATATCTCGGATATACGTCCTCCTTTTCATCTAGTCCGAAAACGTTAATTGAAACATTATTCTGCTTTTCAAATTTTGGTATTTGATTTTCTGCCACTGGAAAGTTAATATCTTTAAAATTTAATCTAGACACATGACTGATATACCTTTCAACACGAGTAGCGTTTTTTTCTGCTGGAAATAGTGCGGAAAGAACAGCCCATTGGAAACATTTGTTATCTACGTTTTTGATGTTTATACAACATCTTTTACTTTTTATTTTTGGTGGCAGGTCGACGTATGAACTACCTCGTAATACATTATATTTCATCGTGTGAAACAATATTCCTTTGATCATTTCAAACTTCCAACCCGAACCTAATTGACTAAATTCCTCTATTTTTTTTCCAATTTCTTGGTGTATTTCATCAGATAGTGATAACAGATCAGTCCCAAGCAAAACACGTCTCGATTTTGCGTTAATATAAGGTTCTGCAATTTCCTTGTTAGTTAATTCTTCCATTATAACTAACTTTGAAAATATAACATGATATTGCACAAATAATCTGATACTTTTGTGTTTTTCGAGCTCACGTTTTACAATTGTCTGTAATAGGTGGTAAAGATTAGTTGCAGTAAAATTTACTAAAACAATTTGATTATCAAACTGATGACTATTATCAAAACCTGCAAAAGCAGTCGCTATTTTATTAGGTTCTCCCATAAAGCTTCTCTTAGCTATATCACGCAATTTTAACATTATTATACTATAATGTAATATCTAATTGATAATTTTTTCACACTGCGCATGCGCTAAAAATCAATTAGAGATAAAAAATATCTCCTATAATATAATGACAGCAAATCTAACAAACACATGTGAGCAAGAAGCATATCAAGTTCACCCAAAACATAACTTTACCTCACACTGCGCATGCGCTAAAAATCAATTAGAGATAAAATATATCACCTATAATATAATGACAGCAAATCTAACAAACACATGTGAGCAAGAAACATATCAAATTCACCCAAAGTATAACTTTATCTCACACTGCGCATGCGCTAAAAATCAATTAGAGATAAAAAATATTACCTATAATATAATGACAGTAAATCTGACAAGCGCACGTGAGCAAGAGATTTATCAAATTCACCCAAAGTATAACTTATACGCTGGAAATGTAATTGGTTCGGTTATTAACATTAAAACTAGAATACCTGTTGGCAAATTAACGTCAGCGGGTTATAACATTAGTGTAAAGGGAGATAATGCTGAGAGGATTACAATGTTTAGAAAAGATTTTATTTACACGTTGTTCTGCGATGATATTCCAGAGGGACAGCGTGTATATCATTATAATGGTAAAGTCACTGATGATAATATTGAAAATTTATCCTTACAAGATGAGTTTCAGCCGCACCCAGTATTTGATTTATATGAGGCTAACGATCGCGGTATTATTAGAAATAGAAAAACTAAAAAAGTTCTTAGTACTATTAGCAATATGGGATATATCAGGGTAACTGTTAGAGGAACATCAACAAATCAAGTTCGTTATCTTGGTCATAGGTTTGTTTATGAGGTGTTCAATGGATCTATACCCAATGGTCTTGTTATTAATCACATCAATAATATACAAACTGATAATCGATTGGAAAATCTGGAGATAGTAACGCAACAGGAAAATGTGAGAAAAGGAAAAAATAGTAATGGTATTAATTTTAGATGCCCAATAAAACCTGTTATTTCAAAAAACCTCGAAACGGATGAGGAGATCGAATTCAAATCGATTTCAGCTGCGGCGAAATATTATAAGATAAATCCCGCAGTCGTAAAAATTATAGCTGATGGAGCAACAAAATCAACTTTTTCAAGAGAATACGATGCTAGGATTGGTTTTAGATATGATATTTGATAGCTCGGTTTTAGTCAAGCAATGATGAGCAAATGCTATGATATCATCGTGATTAAATTTTAACGTTGTTACTGCATTTTCATTAATTTTATCTTTTTCTGCTTCTGTTAGTAATATTTTATGAGAATCACCTTGCATTACAATAACATCAACACTATAACCCAACAAACATTTTCTTACCGCTTCAGCTAGTTCGTTATAATTTACTATATTAACTTTTTGGTGATATTTTATCTCATCGGTCATCTTATAATAATAAATTAGATAAAAATATATTATAATAATGGACTTGATGAAACGACTCGCTGAACTCTACGAAGAAGATACTAGTGATAAGGTCGTCAGTGATAAGGTCGTCAGTGATGATGTCATACATAGTATTACATTTTCCAAAGATTTTATAGACAAATCTGTTGGTTATAGCGAAGATGATATTTTATATAACAATGAATCTGATGATGGTGAAATAGTCACTGTTGCTGACAGATCTAATTACAGCAGATCAACAACTAAACGGTATAATGTCAAGTATCACATTGCTAAGCAGCTAATTAAATTTAATTTTACCGTTGCCGAACAACAACTGTTCTGGCAGTTAATCAAACCTTTTTTAAATATCAAGATTCCAGGCCGACAGAAAAATATTAAATTTGATTTCATATTTGTCAAGATTTTTAATCTAATGACGATCTCTAACGATCGTAAGCAGTATCTAATATCATTATGTAAACCAGTAAAATGTAAATCTGTCAAACAAAAGTATGAGTTAATTTATAATAGCATTATATCATAATCTGCTTGGTTGGGATCCAACTGTTAAATTTATCACTATACCCACGCCATTTGACTAAACTTTTATCCCCTTTTTTTCTAATCACTTTCTCGATAACAAAAACATCCTGATCAGTTTTCTGTAGTTCTTGTTCATAAAAACTACCTACAATCGGTTCCCCTGCCAGATCTTTTAAAACGTACGTTACAGGTACTGTTAAAAGTACCTTATCAATTACAAAAACTTCTTCGCTCCAGTTCGGAGTAAATCCTTTTGCAAACACCTTTTTCATCAAAGAAATTCTAACTTTATCACCAACCTTAAATTTATGTCTGCGGTACATGTTTTCATTTGCTAATATTGGATTTTTAACAGCTTTTTTAGGTGTCATTTTGATGGTTCGATGTTTCGTGTTATTATATTCGCTTACGATTTGAGAAAGGTCATCGATGTACCTGTTGGTGTTTTTAGCTGTCATATGTTTGTGTATTTTCTCGTTTAGCGTGCGATTAAATCTCTCAACAACAACGCTTTTACCCTCATTTCCTGTAACATACCTTTTTATATTATTTTGTTCTAGAAACTGTTCAAACTTTTTGTTAAAAAACTCAGATCCATGATCAGTCCAGATTTTGTTTGGTTTTCTTTCTGTGCTTGTTATTATCTGCTTTAGCGCATCGGTCATTGAAGTTCCTGTCTTATCTGAAACAGGTATACTGAAAGCGTATTTGCTAAAAACATCTATAACATTAAACAAATACCTTTTTGGAGCGCCATCAGCGCCAACGTTAAACTGAGCTAGATTGGATACATCCACCAAATCTATTGCCCAGATATCATCTACACCATTAGCGACAACTTTACGTCGTTGGAACTTTTTTTTTTAGGTCTGTGTAGTTCGACTGCAAGATCATCATATACTTTATTTCCCCGATCGTGAGGTGATTGACGAGACTCTCCGAGTCCAAGTTTATATTTTGCTCCAATTATTCCCTGAACAAATTTTCTATCAAAACGTTCTCGTAGATTTGTTGGCTTCATATCACGTAATTCGTCTAACATTACTTTATCACAATCTAATTTTGAGTTTTCATGATCACGATAACAGATATCATGACGCATTGCTATTGCATCCACTTGATTGTAAGGCTCTTGTCCTGGCAATGGATTGTCGTTTTCATCTAGTTGTTGATCTAGCGGATTCCATGGACCAGTATACCGATGCCCTGGCAATGTCCAACCGCCTTTTGGTTTTGGTAATTTTCCAATTAGTTTATGTATATCTATACCTGACCCTATTATTTCTCTGTTGTTACAACATTGACAGTATGCGACAATTTTATTTTGCTCAATACACAAATCTCTGTCAGAATCACAGTTGCATATCATTCTATATTTTTAGTCGTCGACTAAAATAATATTAGGATAACCAGATCCTAGCGACGTCGCTGGAGATACTATCGCTGGGGACGTTTTCTTTAAAAATGTATTTTTTCTTTTTCCACAGATTGCACAAATACTTTTTAATATTATCCTGTTGTTTTTTGTTTTTTCTGTTGTTTCATTAATACCTTCTGTTTTAGTTTTACACTTGAGACAGTATGTTGACATTATTATACTTATAAGTTTAGATAAAATTAATTGCGATCTCATCATTAGCGTGAGAAGGTTGCTTATCAAACTGTAAAATAAATTTTAAAAAATTAAGATTTCTGCTCATCTGTCGGATAAACATAATACAATAATATCCGCAAGCAGACGTTCCAACAGGTTGGAGTTGATTTGACGAATAATATACTTTTGTAAATTTTTTTTTCATATACTTTTTTATTACATCGCTTGGAGGAAGTCCAAACGAGTCAAAATAATTATTATTATAAACTGCTACCCAATGCGTACCAGATCCGTCATTAAAATCTTGTATATTAATAACACATGAACTTACAGCAGATGGTGATTTTATTGCTGAGAGCTCATCTTTAGAATAAACTCCGTGAAATCCAGGAACCGCTTTTAACTTATCAATGATATCAAAATTACTCAACGGGGTCGACGAGTTCCTGGTAATGTTAGACCACGTCCGATTCCTAAAAGATTTGGCAGCAGACTTCCCGCTAGTCCCGCCAAAAGTGGAGCGAACGGAATAATTCCTCCTTGTTTTGTTTGATTGCATATGCATTTGCACTTTGGTGTTGGTGATTTTGTTTTTATTACTTTCTTTTTTTTTGTTGTTGGTGATTTCTTTTTCTTTTGTGGCATTATAATATATTATTTACATAAAATTTACAATTTTTTTATTCCACTTCCACGAATGATACCATTACCTTTGACTGCTTTCTCCGTTGCGCCAGATATTGCTCCAGACGCTGCTGCTATTCCTAATGTGCCTAAGACTGGTAAAAGTTTAGGTATTATTGTACTAGTTAATACTGATAATGCCGGACCAAGAAAACCACCTTCTTTTGCCATCGCTGTCATTTGTGCAGCACTCAAATTTAAAACAAAAGTTTTTTTACGATCATACTTTTTTACTTGATTTTTTGTTAGCATTAATTTTGTTAAAACACCATCAGAAATATTAGGATTGATTTTTAATGATACCTGTTCTCGCTTTGCAGTAGCAGCTACTAATTTTTTAACTTGGCCATCAGTCAAATACACTTCTTTTACAATATACTTTGCCATTTTATATAACAACTGTAGATTAAACTTGAACTGTCATTTTACCTCCAATAGAATCTACCGTGATAAATCTATCACTAATCACTAATGCGTATACGTATAACGGCGCTACTGGAACCGCCCCAAGTGTCCAGGTAATTTCAATATCCGCTGTGCTGTCTACAGCTCGCTCGTTATGTTTACTAACATCAAAATGAAATATAGGATAAAGCGTACGAAATTCTTCTACTGATATTTGAGTTCCATCTTCAACATCTTGATATTTTTGTATTGCGTCAAGCAGGTACATGTACGGTCGAGAAATATTTTTATTAGCATCATCAGCAAAATTACACTCGATAGCTCGTTCTGGATATTGCTTTGAATTTAATCTAGCGTATATTCGTCTGACATCAGAGTGATCAAATACTGCATTATTTTGTTGTTGGTTACCTCGTCGAGCTTGTTGTTGAAATACGACAAAGATATTTCTCGGCAGTTGTTCGCTTGATGTTGTTGTGACCCTCCACGTGTAGTCAGTAGTATTTGGAACCGCTGTCTGATATACCTTATGCTGCTTAAAGTAAATTCTGTTTGTATGCTTATCAAGCGTGTTATTTAGTTCTGACATTTTAGTGATTGATGGTGTTATACGTGGCATCCACAAAGAAAGTTTGTTTATGATAAACTGTACATCAGCCCCTCCAGATCTAAACAAGCAATCGTTTTGGTCTGCTCGATCTAAAATAAGAGTATGTTTTACTCCGCGAAATACTTTATCATAATCGCGACAAAAGCCGAAAATCATGCTTAGCGGAAGCATCATTGTAATTTGACGTGATCCTGCTGCAAGTTTTCTTCGCCTAGCAAAACCTTCGTTATAGCGTGGATTTCTCACATCAAGTGTGTTAAGAAGTAAATTTAACATCGCAGTACCGTCTGCAGCTGCAGCTGGTGGTGTTATATTTAGATTATTAAAAGCTGCTGTAAGAGAAACTCTTGTAGCGTCTGCATTAGCAGCTGCACCTGGTGCAACAATACCTAGCGCGTCTGCATTAGCAATGAGAAAATTTCTCACAATTACAGCATTTGCATCAGCATCAGCTCCATGTACTATAGCGCCTCTCTTTAAAAATTCTGTTGATTCAGCTATACCCCGTCCAGTATCTTTAAACCACATCATATTAGTTGCAGTTGATCTCGAGTAATCGTCGGAAAACGAAATAATATTTAAAATTGTACTTGCAACTTGTAGGTGACTCGAAATATCTTCTACAGTTTGATTAGCCAGTTGATATCTAGCACTTTTGAATAAACTCCAACCGTTATTTATAAGAGCTACTTCTGCTCCAACTGCAAATGCAGCAGGTGGATTGGCTACTGTCATAATCTGACCACGAACTTCTAACATAGCCTTATGTGGCAGTAGAAATACATCTCGTCTCTGGTGTTAAAGGTTCTAATACCAGTTTTATTTGGTTCGTTAGAATTTTCATCAAGGTACTCAACAAACTCGAATTCTGTCACATCGTTGTCGATGTCATAAGTTTCTGTTAACTCGAGATAATTTTTAGTAGACATTTTATTTTATTAGATTATATAAAATTTTATTGCGGCATTGTTACTTTAGATATTAATTTTTGTATGATCTGCTCGCCCTTTGGTGATAATAATTTTTTTGTTGTTGTTATCATAGCTTTTTGAGTTTCTTTTGTTGGAGCGATTTCTGAGATAGCTTGTTTTATTTCAGATGCAGTCGGTGGATCTCCTTTTATTTTATTAGCTATTTTTTGTCCCACTGCAGTCCCAGCGGCAGATGCAGCCCCAGTTGCAAAAGCTTTACCCGCGTCAATAGCAATTGGTGCAACTTTACGCGCTAGTCCTGGAATATTTTTAATAACTTTAGTGAATATATTTCCAAAAAATCCTCCTACTATTTTTCTTCGATAAACTTTTTTTCTTTGTTTCATTATATTTGATGTTTCATAATTTTTACTTTTGCTCGCGTAGATGTAAATAATAAGTTACAATTTCATTACTAACATGTAACTGTTTTCCTGATTGATCTGTCAACTGCATCCTTATACTTGATATTTGATCTTCAACGTTTAAAGGATAATATATAATATGTCGTGGAGTTATTTGCATGAGAGAACCTGGCGGGACTTCTGGTGAGAAACTGTAAATCGTTTGACCTTTGCTACCTTTTGATGTATAAGAGCCAGAAGCAGTAGAGCAATTTACTAATATTGTATTTACTTCTGTTATATTTGCTGGCAGTTCACTGTCATATGTAATAGGCTGATCAAGTGCAGTGTAAGTTTTTTCAGTAAATCCTAACAGTTGTGCAATACTTCTTTCTCTTGGTTCAAGATTGATTGCTATATTTTTCAAAGTTATCCTAGTTCGCAATGTGTTATAATTTGCTGCTAATTCAAAATTATCAGCCACACCGTTAGCTTTTGTTATGAGCTCTTTGATCGTCTTGTTTAGATCTTCAATATTATAAGCTCCTTGCGGAATTTTTATTTTTTTTGTTGTAGATATTGGAGATGTTGTAATCATAGTAAAATACATTTCATCGTTAACATCATTTTTCACGTTAGGTATAGCATTCCAGCAAGTACAAGAAATTAATCCAATTTCATATTGTTTTGCAGGATCTAGTTCTATAGGTGGAATATAATTTACTGAAAAATTTGCGCTATCTTCTGTAGACTCGCTAGAGTTTAGTAATAATGTTGTTTGCATTCCTTTAATATTATATCATTTTACAAAATTAAGTCGCCGCGATTAAGTCGCGGTGTAAAGTTTCATATTCGTCAGATGTTAATAATTCACTCGATCTTAGATGATCAAGTATGTCAATGATTTCATTATCAAGTTCAACACTAACATTCCCAGCTTCCTTTGATGATATTAATAACATTAATCTACCTATCATTTCAGTAGTTGAAGTAAATACTTTTACACCAGTTCCTGTTTTTTCTTTTCTATATTTTTCTACACGAGATTTATCGAGTTTATCAAATTTTCTTTTAAAACTCCACCCTTTACCAAAAGGTTTTGCTCTGCTATTTTCTGCTGTTTTTTTAAACGTGAGAGCAATGACACCCTTTCTCATTCTTTCATAAAGTGGAATCATATTATCAATCTCTGTAACCGTGTTTAATTCATCTTTAGCAGCAGCTCCGTCATTAAATATTACATCAAATTTATCGATTAATGCTTGATATTCTGCATCAGTCCACTTGCTTATATCATCAATACCCCTTATATTTTCTTTGTTTAAAAAATCATCATATTCACTACCTTTTATCTCATCATTTGCTCTTTTTGTAAAATAAAATCTTTGATCTCCAACTTCCATAAACTTTACAGTAAGATCACCGACTCTTTGTTGCTCCTCTCTGATATCTTTTATGTCTCCTGATAAATTTGTTATAATATTTGTTATTCCTTGCGTTGTTAACTCTGCTAATCTTCGCTCAAGTTCCAGCGGATTGTTTATCAATCGATCTGTTTCTGCTTGTCTAGCCGCAGGATCAGCTATATTTGCTGTAAGTGCCTCAATCAGTTTTCTCTTTTCTTCATCAGATCTAGTAACAAGTTTTGCAGCAGCTGCTTCCTGTTGTTCTCTAACAATTCCAACCAAACCTTTTTCCTGTAGTTGCTTAAGATCTTCTTCTGACAGTGGTTTAGTTTCAGGTTGTTTACCTAATAATGCTTCAGTAACCGGCTTGAAAATTGTAGCTGTTGTTTCTGTAGCAGTTACTTGCCCACGTCGTGCTTCTTGTACTTTTTGCTTAAGTGATGCCTGAGATTGAGCAAGTTTTTTTAGATCTTCTATGTGTTGTCTGTATCTTGCTCGTTTGTCCATTATTATAATTATAAATTTTATAAAATTGAAACGCTTTACTGTAAGTAACTGTTAATACAACAGCGAAACATTTTAGTTGGATCATTTGTAAGTTTATCAAACAAGAAAAAGTTGTATTTATCTTTTGTAGCATTACGGTAAAGTTCAATAAACTTATCTTTTGTCACGCCACCGCATTGCTCGCTTGCAATATTTCTAACGTCAACATTATCCAATCCTGGAAATAAAATAAAACAACCCGTATTTCGCCTAATAAACCTGTCAACATTATAAAATCCTTGAGCGAGATAAACGGAATTACACTGTTTGTTACGGGACAGTGAAAAATATGATCTTATTTTGTTCATCTCCATGTTGTTTAGCGGAATATCATCAAAAACTACTATCTTATGTTCATCTGCATCAAGTTGATTAACTGGAATAAGATCTTCTGGCTGCCTAATTATAAAAAAATCTTCACCAGCTTTAAGATCATCACGAAGCTTGTTATTATACTCACTTAATAACTCATACTTATCTTGCTGTGGATTGATTGTGTAAATATAAACTCTATCGTAGTTAAAATTATCACCAAGAAGCAAGTTCATAAGCAAATTTGTTTTCCCCGATCCAGTTCGCCCAACAATAAGATAATGACAATCAGGAAGTTCATTGTTATGTTTATGCTTCACTAGTCTCTCTGTATCAAAGTTTAGTATCGACGATTTTGCCATTTTGTATAATATTAAACTAGTGTTGATAATTTTATCTAGGATAGTAAATAATGAGCTACTATACAAAATTTGGAACACTATTAGAAGATTTATCCACAAAACGTTTTAAAGGTGACTTATCCAAATATGCAACTCTTGATCGGCTCAAAAATGAAATCAATAATTTACTAAATCTTACCAGCGTAGATCCAGATGAAGTTGTCATTTTCCAAGACAAAGAAGGACGATTAAAGACGAGTAATGTAAAACTGTCAGATGTAGTTGTACGAAATACTGCTGCGATTGCTAATAATATCGTTACTTTTAACAATCTAGGTAATATACAAGATTCTGGTAGGTCAGTTAATGATTTTGTTAAAAAAGATGGTGATGTATTTAGTGGGAATATTGTTATGAAACAAAATAAGATTACAGATCTTGGAAACCCAACTGAGGATGGGGATGCTGTCACTAAAAAATATGTCAATGATTGGGACGCTTCAATTACTAATGAAATCACAGCGCTCAAAACTGATTTTACCAGTCACGTGAACACATTTTTAAGTTTTCGCAGAAGCATAAACAAAATTAGAGATGAATTTTTTGGAAGTCCATCAAATGTTGGCATTACACTCGCTAATATCAACAAAAAATTTAATGATATTAACACAGAACTCAATGATATTATTAGTGGAATTCCGAATATTGTTGAGAAAACGAGTATGGTTAAAATTCCTCACAAACAGATTAAAAATATTGTGTATACTGTTGATACTGGTTATACTGGGTGGACACCAAAAAATAATTCTATCAAATATATTGCAGAAGTTACCGGTGTGTATAGATTGTCAGTGCTTAGCAGTGCAAAGTTTAAAATATCTACCAAATATCTATTTCGTCATCCAAATGATGACTCATCTGGAGTATTATCTGTAATAATAAACAAAAATTCTGAAGAAGAATTTGTACTTGAACCAGTTGATAAAACTTTACAATTAGCAATTTTTCTCTGGTGTTTGGAATTTATAGCTGAACAACCAGCTCTTATTATGGATTAACCAAACATAGGACTATGTGAACTAATATTATAATGAAAAGAAGTATAGTTGATTTCAATCATATTTCAAAAGATATTCCAAAACAAGATGTAGACGCATTAATACAATATTATAAATATTATCATAGAAAACTTTGGTGTGTGAAAAAATGTTACAAATACTACAACAAGATCCTTCGAGTAATATCTTATCTACCCTTGTTAATGACTAGTTCTGGTATAATTTCAAGTGGGGTATCATTAAATCCTTTTTTGTTAATCATATCCGCTATTGGTGTTTCACTTACAGCGGCGTGTAAAAAAGTAGAACCAAGACTTTTGATAAAGAAGCACGGTTGTTTAACATCAATTAAAACTTACAAGAAACTACTTGATCACATCCGGTCTTACCTACGAGGAGTTAAATATAATATGGATGATTTATTACGTGAATTTCGTATTATTGACAATATGTTAACAGACATTCTACCAATGAGGGTTAGCAAGTATGAAAAAAAATATCATAAAAAATATGAGTAACATAAAATTTTATCTAAACTTAAGATATAATATAACTAAAATAATATCATTTTCATTCTAATGCTAGTTTAATTTCCACCTTGTTAACTGAAACGTTCTAACACACAGTTTAATTTTCATCCTGTTATCTTGTGGTAAAACCCGTTTGCCGTCTTTAGAATAATTGTATTCCACACATGCGCTGTTCTAACAAATTAGTCACCTCTGTGTAAAGAGTTTATCGCATTCCAACACCTGTTGTTTTGTTTGGTTACAAAATACCTGTTTACAGGTAGTAGTAGGGGGAAAAAAAAGAGGTGGGGGAGGGTGAGTCAAAACCCTGTTTTATTTTGAAAAAAAAGAGGGTGGGGTGGGGGATAATTTAGGACTATAATTTATACTTGTTTGGAGGGTAAAAAAACAAAGTGAGTTGAAAACCTGGTTTTCTAATACTACTTTATCATATTCCCTTTTCAGGTTTCCTTGGATGGCTATATGCAACAGGTAGTCGCTAAGAAATTAACAACTACAACAACAATAACAAACATTTATGCCGGCAATCATTTGCAGTTCCAAAGATTATTTCGGAATAAGACAAAATATATCCGATTGCTGAATTACTGTACAATTTATACTTTAATACAAAATCACTTATCTAACATATTTGTTAAATTAGTGCTTTATATTCTTTACCTATTAAACAATACAAACACGAAAGCAAGACCTATATGTTTCATTTGACTAAACACAACTGTGTAATATGGAAATTTGTCTAAAGGACTAACTTATCACTATCGATAAATGTCATCATTTAACTCATTGTTATTTATCAGCACATTTAGCATCGTCACAATTATAAATGACAACAACAAAGCATTTGTACTGGCCTATTTTATTAGTATCTGAGTGAGAACCGCAACGTTGAACTGATTTTGAGGATTAGAAATTCAAATAATATCTGTAATGTCAGATTTTGTGGCATCAGAAACGACAGACCACCTTATAGCTATATAAGTAATAAACGCTTTCTCTCTTTATTTATTCGATCTGTTTCAACTTCAAATAGTGTGTAAAATACCGTAGTCAATATGTTCAGTTATTTTAGGAAGGTACCTACAGGACGATAACGTTCCATAAATTTTGCCATTTATATTTTCGTTTCGTTTAACATTTCTTATTCCTAATAGAAAAAAAATCTGACTCTACTTATATCTACAGCTGCACACAAAAAGAAAGAAATATATTACAAGCCAGTACAGATTAAACACAAATACCTCGTCTTATATACATGAATACAGCAATGGAGAGATTAAGAGATAGGAAGATAATGATTATGATGACGGCAAACAAATAATATACATAATATCTAATAATTGTTGTCCATACCAAAGTTACTCGAATATGAGTAATGATACAAGTTTAAATGCATGATAACGCAGGCCAGTGTATATTTGTACCGTCAACAATAATAAAGGGTTTAAGAAAACCCCAAACCAACCCCACAAAAAGATTACATTGGATCGACTACAGCATGACTCTACTGGTACCAACAAAAGAACTAATTTTGTTTAAGTCGACTTAAATAGTTCCTCGCTTTCATTTGTTGTGATGTTTAAGAATCACTACTGAATAAATGGTCAACTTTTTATTTTTCTGTTAGATTCGAAATGGCGAAAAATCATGAAATTAAGTATGTGATCGATCTATAAGGCTAAATATCACGATTAAGGACGGTCAGACATTGAATTTGAGATCGCAAATCAGTCAGGTGACAAATTAGATTTGTCACATATGGCATAAAGGTCCTGAAAGGAGATATTCACGCTTTTGCATTAATTTATGTTATAATGAAAGAACAGCCAATGTTGTCGCACTGGATATGAATAGAAATGTATCATCGTCACAGTAAACCAGTTGTATACGAAGTTTTAGAGCAGTGGATAAAGCAAACATTTTCTTGTGTAATGAGGCCGTGGTTGTCATCTCAAAATTGTATCAATTTAATGTTTACTTTACGGTATAACTCTTCAGAATTATTAATTATAGCTTATCGAGCCAACATTGCAATCTAAGTCTAGAGATTGTTTCCCCTAGTTGCACTAGACTCAGGGAATGTCCATTTAATTTTCAAAAGATGTGAAGTTTGAGATGGCTTGAATATTTACTCCAAAAAACTACGTATGTGGGTAGAAAAAGCTTATTATATCCAGTACATTAGTTGAAAAAGGATTAATTATTATCAGGTAATAGAAACATGTTATGGTTTGAAATAAAATCCCAAGTGACCACCCCCACTTACGTACAATAAATGTTTGGAACACACAGTTTCAAGATCTCCATCGAAATAACTACTGGGTAAACCTGTTAACCTCTTGTAAAGGTTCTGTCACTTCATAATTTAAAAAATTAACTTTCAGGTGATAAATGAATAGTGTATGATACTGTACGTGTCATGGCTCCCTTTCTATGAAGCTCCTAGCATTTAGAACAATTCTCATATACTTACCATATAATCCAAAATATGTTCATCTAAGATAATGTTTGGATCCGAGATTGATCCTATTGAATTTACAAATAGTTATTTTCGAAGAGACATCTTCAGAAATCAGCATGTGTGCATGTTGTTCCGTTTTAAAATCAATACACATACATACATACAAACCGTGGGTTGGAAAAGAAATTCTATAAATTATTTTAGCCTCCTAAAGGAATATATTAGCCCACTAGCAAAATAGTATCCACTTTCTGATCTATGCATATAACGATACGTCAATTTGTATACCATAACTATTTTAGGGACTACAAATTTCATTTTCTAGGGCTTAGGCCTGGGAATTTGTTTCAAATTTCCATTAAGTGGAAAACATCTTGGTTTCTTTTATAGCAAACTATAAACCTATTATATCAATTATATTATTTAATTGTCTTACTAACTACACCTTTGAGTTAATAGGCATGGAAACTTTGAGTAGAATGCAAATGTCAGAGGAATATGTTTATCAGAGAGGGCAAGTAAACTTATTAAACAGATTCAGCAAACTTGTAAATGAGTTCTAGACTACACAAATTTCGCACAATTTAAGCAAAAACAGCTGGTCTCATAAAAATAGAACAACGAGTCTCTGTTTTGCAAAGGAATGTACGTACGTAACATATTAACATCCAGTAGTAAAGAATGAAACGGAATATACATTTTTTCCTTGTGATTTGTAATCCAAACATTTTCCAAATATTAAATTTCTTCTGCATGTCTTTCACAACACCTCATTTGGCCACCATGTATACATAGCCTAGATGTGTCAAAATATATGAATATAATATTACTACAGATATCATAACAAGCAGTCAAATAATTATTTTTTAATTTGTAGGGTAGATATGTTTTGGGAAATCCTTACCAATGAAACATAAGGCCAGTTTTAACATTTTGGGCGGAACAAATCGGATTTTGTACTAACAAATTCAATTTACATTTGTCCAGTCATAGTTTTGTTCGATCGTTCCAGGTATTTTAAGAAGAGATGGACCAGGGATTGCAACGACACAGATTGCATTTTTTGCAGCTATGACAAATGGAATAGTGTCAGTCCATGATAAAGAAATCATCCGTTTTGACAATGTTCTGCACGACGAAGGCAATGGCTTCAACAAGGAAACTGGAATATTTACCTATCCCCTGTCGGGTACCTATCTCTTCACAGTAAGCGTCACGACAAGGCCGACGTACGCTACATCTGTATATCTAATTGTAAATGGGAAAATTAAAGGCAGCAGTTTTGCTTTTGGATCCGGTTCATACGATCAAGGAAGTATTTCAGGGATATTGCGATGTGAAGCTGGATATAACGTTTGGATCAGCGTTAATAGCGGAGCTGAACTATATGGGGAATACTTCACATCTTTCTCTGGTTTCCTTATTTGGGGAGATGCAAAAGGAAGTAGATGAGACAAATTAACACAACTGTAATAACAACAATAAATCCCCGCAAAACGTATAGGGAATTAATTCCAGTTCCATAGAAAACACAAATATAACTGAATTCCTCTTTTAATCAAGCATCACGATTCTTCCACGTTCGTTCTTTTTCTCCTATGCAGATACAAATATGCAAATAAGAAATATATCTTGTATTTGAATCAACATGACTGTGCAATTTGGAACGTCATTGAATATGTTAATCCTATCACTTGAATATATTGACATATTTTAAGTGACTGATACGTTTGTAGACTCTCTTACCATCGTCACAGTCATAAATAACACCAAAATTCCTTTTTGGCAGACTGTTTTATTATTTCAGAGAAACAACCTCAAAGTCCAGGTAATTTAGAACATAAGAACTAAAATGAAGTCGATCACTTTCAAATTCTAAACATAAGCAAATACGATTGTCGCTGTATTTAAACATTATTTTAAATAATATTTACAAGAAAATAAAGCATAATATTAACAACATAATTGTGTTCCCTCTCTCAATCTGTGTCTGTTTCACACACACACACACACAGACGTGCACTTAATTGCTTGCTTTTGGATTATGTTCTAGTCTACACTGTTGTTTCTCTTTATATCACACTTTGGTATTCTTGACAGACAAATCCTCACGTTTTTGATATACTGAGAATGACTCGTTGAATTAATTTTACCTTATTAATGACATACAAAATATGGATAACGATGGTGTTACTGCTTGCAATAAGAAAGCTGATGGAGATGCTCTCCGTAGCGTTAGTTTCGCGCTGTTACCTAGCTGTTAAAGCTTGTGTTTATAAAATTTTGTGAGTGATAGTTTATGCGATTGAGCATGGACTATTGTTAGCCCACCCTCCCTGCTGCTGTTATTAAGCCCTTGTCATATTAATAATGATCGGTGAAGATCATTCATCAAGATTAGCTCGAGAGCGAATAAAAGCAATTACGAGATATCTACCTGTTCGTGATTCTGTCAAACATCAATTTCAGCAACATCAACAAACACAAGAAGTTAGTCTGCAGAACAATTATTTAAGCAAATCACTGAAACCACTAAATATATCGTCTCTGTGTTAGCAGAGACAGATAATCAAACTAAACAAATAACTGAGCGAACTAAAAAACAAACGAAAACGAAATTCTACGAGAACTTCCCGAAAACTTTCAGAAGTTATCGGTGATACCGGCGATAGATGCTGCTAGTGACACAAGCTCTGTCACCATCATTGATAGACCTAAGGATGACACAGCTGATGAACAACCTCAAGCCAGCGCTGACGTCGCCAGGTTTGATATGTATAATAAATTTAATAAGAATATCATTGATATATTTGCAAATTATGATGAATACAAATTAGCTGAATTTGCTGATTGTCTTATAATACTCGAAAAAACTTTCTAAAACATTATCATGCTGATGAATAGTTGCAGAACATGGAATGATTGGATTTATCGTTTAAGTTTCAATGTTTATCGAATTCAAAAAGCCCCTAGTTATACTGTTAGCATCACAGCATTAAAAGAAATTAAGCCGAGTTCTCATGAAATTCAGCCACAACAACCAGAAAGATCGAGTGATATGTTTTATATATCCAAAATCAATCCCGTCATTGGATATAGTAGTATAGGAAAATGAGGATTTGGCCAACTCACCCCCTCCCACACCTCCTCCCCCACCCCCGCCAAACCCTCATTTCCCTATACTACTACTATGTAGACAGGTATTTTGTAACCAGACAAAACAACAGGTGTTGGAATGTGATAAGCTCTGTCAACAGAAGTGACGAATTTGTTAGAACAGCGCATGCGTGGAATACGATTATTCTAAAGACGGCAAATAGGTTTTACCACAAATTTTTTATCAGATAACAGGATGAAAATTAAACTGTGCATTAGAACATTTCAGTTAACAAAGCGGAAATTAAACTAGCATTAGAATGAAAATGATATTATTTTAGTTATATTATATCTTAAGTTTAGATAAAATTATACGTTACTCATATTTTCTTTGATAATTTTTTCCATACTTGCTAACCCATATTGGTAGAATATCTGTTAACATATTGTCAATAATACGAAATTCACGTAATAAATCATCCATATTATATTTAACTCCTCGTAGGTAAGACCGGTTCTGATCAAGTAGTTTCTTGTAAGTTTTAATAGATGTTAAACATCCGTGCTTTTTTATCAAAAGTCTTGGTTCTACTTTTTTACACGCCGCTGTAAGTGAAACACCAATACCAGATATAATTAACAAAAATTAACAAAAATGGATTTAATGATACCCCACTTGAAATTATACCAGAACTGGTCATTAACAAGGGTAGATATGATATTACTCGAAGGATCTTGTTGTAGTATTTGTAACATTTTTTAACACACCAAAGTTTTTTATGATAATAATTATAGTATTGTATATCTTTTGAAATGTGATTAAAATCAACTATACTTTTTTTCATTATAATATTTGTTTACATAGATATGATAAATCAGCTACAAATTCCAAACACCACCGATAAGGACCTACAAAATTTTTATCAGTTGGTTCAAGTGGAAATTTCTCCTCAGAATTTTTGTTTAATGTTACATATAATATTCCAAATAAGTTATTATCTAAATAATGCCATGGAATTGTGGTAAACATTATTTTAAACTTTTCACTGCTAAACACTGACAATCTATACACACCAGTAACTTCTACATTGTATTTTAAAGAATTATTTTCCTTCGTCCATGTACCAGACCCAGTTGCAACAATATACACAATATTTTTAATCTGTTTATGAGGCATTTTAATCATATTCGTTTTCTCAACAATATTAGGAATTCCACTAATAATATCATTGAGTTTTGTGTTAATATCATTGAGTTTGTGTTAATATTAGCGAGTGTAATGTTAACATTTGATGGATTTCCAAAAAATTCATCTCTAATTTTGTTTATGTTTCTGCGAAAACTTAAAAATGTATTCACGTGACTGGTAAAATCAGTTTTGAGCGCTGTGATTTCATTATTAATTGAAACGTCCCAATCATTGACGTATTTCTAGTGACAGCATCCCCATCCTCAGTTGGGTTTCCAAGATCTGTAATCTTGTTTTGTGTCATAACAATATTCCCACTTGGATTTCGTACAACTACATCTGACAGTTTTACGTTACTCGTCTTTAATCGTCCTTCTTTGTCCTGGAAAATGACGACTTCATCTGGATCTACGCTGGTAAGATTTAGTAAATTATTGATTTCATTTTTGAGCTGATCAAGAGTTGCATATTTGGATAAGTCACCTTGGTAACCTTTTGTGGATAAATCTGATAGTGTTCCAAATTTTGTATAGTAGCTCATTATTTACTGTCCTAGATAAAATTATCAACACTAGTTTAATATTATATAAAATGGCAAAATCGTCGATACTAAACTTTGATACAGAGAGACTAGTGAAGCATAAACATAACAATGAACTTCCTGATTGTCATTATCTTATTGTTGGGCGAACTGGATCGGCGAAAACAAATTTGCTTATGAATTTGCTTCTTGGTGATAATTTTAACTACGATAGAGTTTATATTTACACAATCAATCCACAGCAAGATAAGTATGAGTTATTAAGCGAATATAATAACAAGCTTCGTGATGATCTTAAAGCTGGTGAAGATTTTTTTATAATTAGGCAGCCAGAAGATCTTATTCCAGTTAATCAACTTGATGCAGATGAACATAAGATAGTAGGTTTTCACGATATTCCTCTAAATTACATGGAGATGAATAAAATAAGATCATATTTCTCACTGTCACGTAACAAACAGTGTAATTCTGTTTATCTCGCTCAAGGATTTTATAATTTTGATAGATTTATTAGGCGAAATACGGGTTGTTTTATTTTATTTCCAGGACTGGATAATGTTGACGTTAGAAATATTGCAAGCGAGCAATGCGGTGGCGTGACAAAAGATAAGTTTATTGAACTTTACCGTAATGCTACAAAAGATAAATTTAACTTTTTCTTGTTTGATAAACTTACAAATGATCCAACTAAAATGTTTCGCTGTTGTATTAACAGTTACTTACAGTAAAGCGTTTCAATTTTATAAAATTTATAATTATAATAATGGACAAACGAGTAAGATACAGACAACACATAGAAGATCTAAAAAAAACTTGCTCAATCTCAGGCATCACTTAAGCAAAAAGTACAAGAAGCACGACGTGGGCAAGTAACTGCTACAGAAGCAACAGCTACAATTTTCAAGCCGGTTAGTGAAGAACTATTAGGTAAACAACCTGAAACTAAACCATTATCAGAAGAAGAACATAAACAACTGCAGGAAAAAGGCTTCGATGGAATTGTTAGAGAACAACAGGAAGCAGCTGCTGCAAAACTTGTTACTAGATCTGATGAAGAAAAAAGAAAACTGATTGAGGCACTTACAGCAAATATAGCTGATCCTGCGGCTAGACAAGCTGAAGCAGATCGATTGATAAACAATCCTCTGAAACTTGAGCGAAGATTAGCAGAGTTAACAACGCAAGGAATAACAAATATTATAACAAATTTATCAGGAGACATAAAAGATATCAGAGAGGAGCAACAAAGGGTCGGTGATCTTACTGTAAAGTTTATGGAAGTTGGAGATCAAAGATTTTATTTTACAAAAAGAGCAAATGATGAGATAAAAGGTAGTGAATATGATGATCTTTTAAACAAAGAAAATATAAGGGGTATTGATGATATAAGCAAGTGGACTGATGTAGAATATCAAACATTACTCGATAGATTAGATGTAATATTTAAAGACGGAGCTGCTGCTAAAGATGAAATAAATACGGTTACAGAAATTGATGATATGCTTCCACTTTATGATAGAATGAGAAACGGTGTCATTGCTCTCACGTTTAAAAAAACAG
Source organism: Potamilus streckersoni (assembly GCA_016746295.1). Lineage (NCBI taxonomy): Eukaryota > Metazoa > Mollusca > Bivalvia > Unionida > Unionidae > Potamilus > Potamilus streckersoni. The sequence goes on along the minus strand of JAEAOA010001111.1, from coordinate 83,026 downwards.
CAGAAAATAGTAGAGCAAAACCTTTTGGTAGTGTGTGGAGTTTAAGAGGGAAATTTTTTACTTTTGATAAATCTCGTATACAAAAAAGTACAGTAAGAACAGGAACTGGTGTAAAAGTATTTACTTCAACTACTGAAATGATAGGTAGATTAATGTTATTAATATCATCAAAGGAAGCTGGGAATGTTAGTGGTGAACTTGATAATGAAATCATTGACATACTTGATCATCTAAGATCGAGTGAATTATTAACATCTGACGAATATGAAACTTTACACCGCGACTTAATTTTGTAAAATGATATAATATTAAAGGAATGCAAACAACATTATTACTAAACTCTAGTGAGTCTGCGATAGATAGCGCAAATTTTTCAGTACATTATATTCCACCTATCCAACTAGATCCTACAAAACAATATGAAATTGGATTAATTTCTTGTACTTGCTGGAATGCTATACCTAACGTGAAAAATGATGTTAACGATGAAATGTATTTTACTATGATTCCAACATATCCAATATCTACAACAAAAAAAAAAATAAAAATTCCGCAAGGAGCTTATAATATTACTGATCTAAACAAGGCAATCAAAGAGCTCATCACAAAAGCTGACGGTATGGCTGATAATTTTGAATTGGCAGCAAATTATAACATATTGCGAACTAGGATAACTTTGAAAAATATAGTAATCAGTCTTGAACCAAGAGAAAGAAGTATTGCACAACTGTTAGGATTTACTGAAAAACTTACACTGCACTTGATCAGCCTATTACATATGACAGTGAACTGCCAGCAAATATAACAGAAGTAAATACAATATTAGTAAATTGTTCTATTGCTTCTGGTTCTTATACATCAAAAGGTAGCAAAGGTCAAACGATTTACAGTTTCTCACCAGAAGTCCCGCCAGGTTCTCTCATGCAAATAACTCCACGACATATTATATATTATCCTTTAAACGTTGAAGATCAAATATCAAGTATAATAATGCAGTTGATAGATCAATCAGGAAAAGAGTTACATGTTAATAATGAAGTTGTAACTTATTATTTATATCTACGCAAAAAAGGTAAAAGTTATGCAACAACAAATATAATGAAACAAAGAAAAAAAGTTTATCGAAGAAAAATAGTAGGAGGATTTTTTGGAAATATATTCACTAAAGTGTTTGAAAATATTCCGGGTATAGCACGTAAAGTTGCACCAATTGCTATTGACGCTGGTAAAGCTTTTGCAACTGGGGCTGCATCTGCCGCTGGGACTGCGGTGGGACAAAAAATAGCTGATAAAAAAAAAGGTGATCCACCGACTGCATCTGAAATAAAACAAGCTCTCTCAGAAATAGCTCCAACAAAAGAAACTCAAAAAGCTATGATAACAACAACAAAAAAATTATTATCACCAAAGGGCGAGCAGATCATACAAAAATTAATATCTAAAGTAACAGTGCCGCAATAAAATTTTATATAATCTAATAAAATAAAATGTCTGTTAAAAATTATCTCGAGTTAACAGAAACTTATGACATCGACAACGATGTGACAGAATTCGAATTTGTTGAGTACCTTGATGAGAATTCTAACGAACCAAATAAAGCTGGTATTAGAACCTCTAACACCAGAGACGAAGATGTATTTCTACTGCCACATAAGGCTATGTTAGAAGTTCGTGGTCAGATTATGACAGTAGCCAATCCACCTGCTGCAATTGCAGTTGGAGCAGAAGTAGCTCTTATAAATAACGGCTGGTGTTTATTCAAAAGTGCTAGATATCAACTGGCCAATCAAACTATAGAAGATATTTCAAGTCATCTACAAGTTGCAAGTACAATTTTAAATATTATTTCGTTTTCCGACGATTACTCAAGATCAACTGCAACTAATATGATGTGGTTTAAAGATACTGGACGGGGTAGAGCTGAATCAACCGAATTTCTAAAGAGAGGCGCTATAGTACATGGAGCTGATGCTGATGCAAATGATGTAATTGTGAGAAATTTTCTCATTGCTAATGCAGACGCGCTAGCTATTGTCGCACCAGGTGCAGCTGCTAATGCAGACGCTACAAGAGTTTCTCTTACAGCAGCTTTTAATAATCTAAATATAACACCACCAGCTGCAGATGCAAACGGTACTGCGATGTTAAATTTACTTCTTAACACACTTGACGTGAGAAATCCACGCTATATTGATGGTTTTGCTAGGCGAAGAAAACTTGCAACAGGATCACGTCAAATTACAATGATGCTTCCACTAAGCACAATTTTCGGCTTTTGTCGCGATCATGATAAAGTATTACGTGGAGTAAAACATACTCTTATTTTAGATCGAGCAGACCAAAACGATTGCTTGTTTAGATCTGGAGGGGTTGATGTACAGTTTATCATAAACAAACTTGCTTTGTGGATGCCACGTATAACACCGTCGATCACTAAAATGTCAGAACTAAATAGCATGCTTGATAAACATACAAACAGAATTTATTTTATGCAGCATAAGATATATCAGACAGCGGTTCCAAATACTACTGACTACACATGGAGGGTCACAACAACATCAAGCGAACAACTGCCGAGAAATATCTTTGTCGTATTTCAACAGCAAGCCCGACGAGGTAACCAACAACAAAATAATGCAATATTTGATCACTCTGATGTCAGACGAATATATGCTAGATTAAATTCAAAGCAATATCCAGAACGAGCTATCGAGTGCAATTTTGCTGATGATGTTAATAAAAATATTTCTCGACCGTACATGGTCCTGCTTGAAGCAATACAAAAATATCAAGATGTTGAAGATGGAACTCAAATATCAGCAGAGGAATATCGTACGCTTTATCCTATATTTCATTTTGATGTTAGTAAACATAACGAGCGAATTGTAGACAGCACAGCGGATATTGAAATTGCCTGGACACTTGGGGCGGTTCCAGTGGCGCCGTTGTACGTATACGCATTAGTGATTAGTGATAGATTTATCACAGTAGATTCTATTGGAGGTAAAATGACAGTTCAAGTTTAATCTACAGTTGTTATATAAAATGGCAAAATATATTGTAAAAGAAGAGTATTTAACCGTTGGCCAAGTTAAAAAATTAGCAGCTGCTATTGCAAAGCGAGAACATGTATCATTAAAAATCAATCCTAATATTTCTGATGGTGTTTTAACAAAATTAATGCTAACAAAAGATCAAGTAAAGAAGTATGATCGTAAAAAAACTTTTGTTTTAAATTTGAGTGCTGCACAAATGACAGCGATGGCAAACGACATTGTCGTTAAAGGTGGTTTTCTTGGTCCAGAATTATCAGTATTAACTAGTACAATAATACCTAAAATTTTACCAGTCCTAGGCACATTAGGACTAGCAGCAGCGTCTGGAGCAATATCTGGCGCAACGAAGAAGCAGTCGCAGGTAATGGTATCATTCGTGGAAGTAAAAAAAACAAAATCGCCAACACCAAAATGCAAATGCATATGCAGTCAACCAAAACAAGGAGGAATTATTCCAATCGCTCCACTTTTGGCGGGACTAGCGGGAAGTCTGCTGCCAAATCTTTTAGGAATCGGACGTGGTCTAACAATACCGGGAACTCGACCACCCCGTTGAGTAATTTTGATATCATTGATAAGTTAAAAGCGGTTCCTGGATTTCACGGAGTTTATTCTAAAGATGAACTCGCAGCAATAAAATCACCATCAGCTGTAAGTTCGTGTGTTATTAATATACAAGATTTTAATGACGGGTCCGGCAAGCATTGGGTAGCAGTTTATAATAATACTTATTTTGACTCGTTTGGACTTCCTCCAAGCGATGTAATAAAAAAGTATATGAATAAAAAATTTAACAAGATATATTATTCATCAAATCAACTCCATCCTGTTGGAACGTCTGCTTGTGGATATTATTGTATTTTGTTTATCCAACAGATGAGCAGAAATCTTAACTTTTTAAAATTTATTTTACAGTTTGGCAAGCATCCTTCTCACGCTAATGATGAGATCGCAATAAATTTTATCTAAACTTAAAAATAGAATAATGTCAGCATACTGTCTCAAGTGTAGAACTAAAACAGAAAGTATTAATGAAACAACAGAAAAAACAAAAAAAACAACAGGATTGTATTAAAAAGTTTTTGTGGTCTGCGGAAAAAGAAAAAATATGTTTTTAAAGAAAGTGTCCCCAGCGACAGTATCCTCAGAGATGTCGGTAGGATCTAGTTATCCTGATATTATTTTAGTCGACGACTAAAAATATAGAATGATATGCAACTGTGATTCTGACAGAGATTTGTGTCTTGAGCAAAGAAAAATTGTCGCATACTGTCAATGTTGTAACAACAGAGAAATAATATGGTCATGTATAGATATACATAAAATTATTGGAAAATTACCAAAACCAAAATGCGGATGGATATTGTCAGGCCATAAATATACTGGTCCGTGGAATCCGCTAGATCAACAACTAGATGAAAACGACAATCCGTTGCCAGGCCAAGAGCCTTACAATCAAGTGGATGCAATAGCAATGAGTCATGATATCTGTTATCGTGATCATGAAAACTCGAAAGCAGATTGTGATAAAGGGATCTTAGACGAATTACGTGATATGGAGCCAACAAATCCCCGAGAACGTTTTGAAAGAAAATTTGTTCAGGGAATGATAGGAGCAAAATATAAACTCGGACTCGATGAAAAAGTATACGATGATCTTGCAGTCGAGCTGCACAGACCTAAAAAAAAAGTTCCCACGACGTAAAGTTGTCGCTAATGGTGTAGATGATATCTGGGCAATAGATTTGGTGGATGTATCCAATCTAGCTCAGTTTAACGTTGGCGCTGATGGTGCTCCAAAAAGGTATTTGTTTTATGTTATAGATGGTTTTAGCAAATACACTTTCAGTGTACCTGTTTCGGATAAGACAGGGACTTCAATGACTGATGCGCTTAAACAAATAATAACGAGTACAGAAAGAAAACCAAACAAAATCTGGACTGATCACGGATCCGAATTTTTTAACAAAAAGTTTGAGCAGTTTCTAGACCAAAATAATATAAAAGGTATGTTACAGGAAACGAAGGTAAAAGCGTTGTTGTTGAGAGATTTAATTGCACGCTAAACGAGAAATTACACAAACATATGACAGCTAAAAACACCAACAGGTACATCGATGACCTTTCTCAAATCGTAGGTGAATATAATAACACGAAACATCGATCCATCAAAATGACACCTAAAAAAGCTATTAAGAATCCAATATTAGCAAATGAAAACATGTACCGCAGACATAAATTTAAGGTTGGTGATAAAGTTAGAATTTCTTTGACAAAAAAGGTATTTGCAAAAGTATTTACTCCAAACTGGAGCGAAGAAGTATTTGTAGTTGATAAGGTATTTTTCACAATACCTGTAACGTACGTTTTAAAAGATCTGGCAGGGGAACCGATCGTAGGTAGTTTTATGAACAAGAACTACAGAAAACTGAGCAGGATGTTTTTGTTATCGAGAAAGTGATTAGAAAAAAGGAAATAAAAGTTTAGTCAAATGGCGTGGGTATAGCGATAAATTTAACAGTTGGATCCCAACTAAGCAGATTATGATATAATGTTATTATAAATTTTCTCATACTTTTGTTTGACAGATTTACATTTTACTGGTTTACATAACGATATTAGATACTGCTTACGATCGTCAGAGATCGTCATTAGATTAAAAATCTTGACAAATATGAAATCGAATTTGATATTTTTCTGTCGGCCTGGAATTTTGATGTTTAAGAAAGGTTTGATTAGCTGCCAAAACAGTTGTTGTTCGGCAACGGTAAAATTAAATTTCATTATTTTTTTTGCAATGTGATACTTGACATTATATCGTTTAGATGTTGGTCTGCTGCAATTTGATCTGTCAGCAACAGTGACTATTTTACCATCATCATCAGATTCGCTGTTATATAAAATATCATCTTCATTATAACCAATAGATTTGTCTATGAAATCTTTGGAAAATGTGACCTCATCACTGACGACCTTATCGCTAGCGACTTTGTCGCTAGTATCTTGTTTGTAGAGTTCAGCGAGTCGTTTCATCAAGTCCATTATTAAAATACATTTTTATCTAATACATTATTATAAGATGACTGATGAGATAAAATATCACCATAAAGTTAATATATTAAATTACAACGAACTAGCCGAAGCGGTAAGAAAATGTTTGTTGGGTTATAGTGTTGACGTTATTGTAATGCAAGGTGATTCTCATAAAATATTGCTAACAGAAGCAGAAAAGAATAAAATTAATGAAAGTGCAGTAACGACGCTACAATTTAATCACGATGATATCATAGCATTTGCTTATCATTGCTTGACTAAAACTGAATTACAAAATATTATTGATCATCATATCTAAAACGAATCCTAGCATCGTATTCGCTTGAAAAAGTTGATTTTATTACTCCGTCAGCTACAGATTTTACGACTGCGGGATTTATATTATAATATTTCGCCGCAGCTGAAATCGATTTGAATTCAATCTCCTCATCCATTTCAAGGTTTTTTGAAATAACAGGTTTTGCTGGACATCTAAAATTAATACCACCACCTCGTCCTTTTCTCACATTTTCCTGTTGCGTCACTAGCTCCAGATTTCTCAATCGATTATCAGTTTTTACGTTATTAATATGATTAATAACCAAATCATTGGGTATAGATCCGTTGAACACCTCGTAAACAAACCTATGACCAGTATAACAAATTTGATCTGTCGATGTTCCTCTAAAAGTTACCCTGATATATCCCATATTGTTCATAGTACCAAGAACTTTTTTAGCTTTTCTGTTTCTAATAATACCGCAATCGTTAGCCTCGTATAAATCAAAGACCGGATGCGGCTGAAACTCATCTTGTAAGGATAAAATTTCAATGTTGTCATCAGTGACTTTATCATTCACGTGATATACACGCTGTCCCTCTTAAATATCATCGCAAAACAACGTGTAAATAAAATCTTTTCTAAACATTGCAATCCTCTCGGCATTATCTCCCTTTACACTAATCGTATAACCCGCTGACGTTAATTTGCCAACAGATATTCTAGTTTTAATGTTAATAACTGAACCTAATACATTTCCAGCGTATAAGTTGTATTTTGGGTGAACATGATAAATCTCTTGCTCACGTGCGCTTACTGTCATTATACTATAGGCGATTTTTTTAAATCTCTAATTGATTTTTAGCGCATGCGCAGTGTGAGATAAAGTTATACTTTGGGTGAATTTGATATGCTTCTTGCTCACATGTGTTTGTTAGATTTGCTGTCATTATACTATAGGAGATTTTTTATCTTCAATTAATTTTTAGCGCATGCGCAGTGTGAGAAAATTATCAATTAGATATTACATTATAGTATAATAATGTTAAAATTGCGTGATATAGCTAAGAGAAGTCTTATGGGAGAATCTGATATAATAGCGACTGCTTTTACAGGTTTTGACAACAGTTATTAGTTTGATAATCAAAACGTTTTAGTAAATTTTTCTGAAACAAATCTCTTTCATCTGATACAGACGACTGTAAAACGTGAGCTTGAAAAACACAAGGGTTTAAGATTGTTAGTGCAATATCACGTTATATTTTCAAAACTACTTGTGACGGAAGAATCTACTAACAAGGAAATTGCAGACCCTTACATCAACGCAAAATCTAGACGTATTTTACTTCGTAGTGATCTTTTGTCACTATCTAATGAAATACACCAAGAAATTTGGAAAAAAAATAGAAGAATTTACCGAATTAGGTTCGGGTTGGAAGTTTGAAATGATCAAGGAAATTTTGTTTCACACGATGAAATATGACGCATTACGCGGTAGTTCGTATATCGACCTGCCACCAAAAATAAAAACCTAATAAAATAGCGACTGCTTTTGCAGGTTTTGATAATAATTATCAGTTTGATAATCAAATTGTTTTAGTAAATTTTAATGCAGCAAATCTTTACCACCTACTACAGACAACTGTAAAACGTGAGCTCGAAAAACACAAAAGTTTCAGATTATTTGTGCAATATCATGTTAAATTTTCAAAGTTAGTTATAACGGAAGAATTAACTAAAATGGAAATTGCAGAACCTTATATGAACGCAAAATCAAGACGTGTTTTGCTTGGGACTGATCTGTTATCACTATCTGATGAAATACACCAAGAAATCTGAAAAAATAGAGGAATTCGCTGAATTAGGTTCGGGTTGGAAGTTTGAAATGATCAAAGAAATATTGTTTAACACGTTGAAATATAACGCATTACGAGGTAGTTCATACATCGACCTGCCACCAAAAATAAAAAGTAAAAGATGTTGTATAAACATCAAACACGTAGATAACAAGTGTTTCCAATGGGCTGTTCTTTCCGCACTATTTCCAGCAGAAAAACACGCTGATCGCGTTGAAAAGTATATCAGTCACGTGTCTAGATTAAATTTTAAAGATATTAACTTTCCTGTGGCAGAAAATCAAATACCAAAATTTGAAAAGCAAAATAATGTTTCAATTAACGTTTTCGGACTAGATGAAAAAGAGGATGTATACCCGAGATATATTTCAGAAAAAGCTTCACAATCGACTATAAATTTACTGTCTTACAAAAATCATTACGTTTGGATTAAAAACTTTAACGGACTATTTGGTAAACAGTACAATAAAAATAGGAACAAAAAGTTCTTTTGTTACCGCTGCTTGCATGGTTGTGCTAACAATGAAACATTACAAAAGCATTTGCAGTACTGTAGTGATGTGCAAAGAATAACAATGCCATCTAATAAAGATAGTGTGTTACACTTTGTCCATCATAATCACATACTAAAAATTCCTTTCGTTATATACGCTGATTTTGAGTGTTTACTTCAACCTGAACTTGGCGTAGAAAATAATCCTAATCAATCGAGTACAAGAAAAGTTCAAAATCATGTTCCGTGTGGAGTAGCGTATAAGGTAGTTTGTTGTACTGATTCTAGATTATCTAAACCAATTAAATTATATCGTGGTAAAAATCCAGCTGTTTGGCTTCTCAAGCAGTTGATTAACGAAGTTGATAATATATTTACTCGTTTGAAAAAAGTAACGCCAATGTTAAAATTAACACCTCAACAAGAATCCGATCACGAGCAAGCAGAAATTTGTCATATTTGTGAAAAAGCTTTAGATAATGACAACAAAAAAGTACATGACCATTGTCATTTGACTGGACAGTATCGTGGAGCGGCTCATAATCAGTGTAATTTAAAATTTCATGCTCCAGATTTTATTCCGGTTATTCTTCACAATTATCGAGGATATGATAGCCATTATATAGTAGAAGCATTTGGTGATCCTGATATAAATCTCGTCTAAAACTCGATAACGTCATCAAATGCATCCCAAATAATTTTGAAAAGTACATGTCAGTTACGCTAGGTAAATTGCGTTTTATTGACAGCCTGCAGTTTATGGCAGCCTCGTTAGATGAGCTAGTAAAAGGTTGTAGTAAATTTTATAACCTAAGAGACTGTTTTGGATATAAATTTAATCTACTAGCTAAAAAAGGAGTTTTTCCATACGAATATCGCGACGACTGGAGTAAATTTGGTGAAACATCTTTACCTGGCAAAGATAAATTTTACTCACAACTTAAAAATGAAAACATAACTGATGATGAGTACAGGTATGCACAAGATATCTGGAATGAGTTTGATTGTGAGACTTTTGGTGATTATCATGATTTTTATTTGAAAACTGACGTGTTATTATTAGCAGATGTTTTTGAAAGTTTTCGGGAAGTGAGTTATAATAATTACGGACTAGATCCTTGCTGGTATTATTCTGCCCCTGGACTGTCATGGGATGCTCTGCTAAAGTTTAGTAAGGTAAGGTTAGAATTACTGACAGACGTGGATATGTTCAATTTTATTGAAAAAGTTATCCGAGGCGGTATTAGCGTGATAACAAAAAGTATGCTGAAGCAAACAACAAATATTTGAAACAGTATAACCTGACCTTCCTTCGAAGTTTATAGTTTATCTAGATTGTAATAACTTGTACGGTTATTCGATGGCAGAACCAATGCCTCTTGGTGGATTTCATTGGATCACGGCTGATCGATTTCTATCGGAGACAGAAAAAAAAGATACCCGAAGATGTTTCCTATTTCGTTGAAGTTGATCTTGATTATCCAAATTCGCTACACAAATTACATAACGATTACCCTTTCTGTGCGGAATCGATGGTCATAGATTATAGTTTGTTATCAAAAGAACAACAAGCGTTAGCATCACCAAGGCAACATTCCATGGTCAAGAAACTAGTACCAAATTTACTTGATAAGAAAAATTACGTTTTGCATTACAAAGTTTTAAAACAAGCAATCGATGCTCGTCTTGTGTTGAGAAAAGTTCATCGTGTACTAAAATTTAATCAGTCGCCGTGGATGAGAGGTTATATTAACTCAAACACTTCAAGAAGGGCTGCAGCGAAAACAGAGTTTAAAAAAAAAACTTCTTTAAACTGATGACCAATTCCGTTTTTGGTAAGACGATGGAGAATATTAGGAAACGTGTAAATATTGAAATAGTTAATGATGTCAATCGCAGAATAAAACTTGTGTCAAGAACGATGAATTTTAGTGGGGGGGTGAGCTAGGTTGTTGGGGGTGGGGTGAGGTTATTTGAGTTGGGTTGCTTTTTTTGTTTTTTGTGGGGGGTTGGTGGACGGTTCACTGGTGTTTTTTGGTGTTGGTGTGGTTTTTTGTTTTGTTGGGGTAGAGGATGGGGTTGCAGTTTAGGTGTTGTGTGTTTTTGTTGTTTGGGTTGGTGGGGTGTTTGGGGTTGTTTGGTGGGGGTGTGGGGGTGGGGTGGGTGTGATGGGGGGTGGGGTGAAGATGTAATAGTGGAGTTGTTAGTTTAAGGGTGGGGGGGTGGTTGGTGGGGTGGGGGGGGAAGGGGGTTGGTGGGGGGGGGGGGGGGGGGGGGGGGGGTTGGTGGTGGGGGGGTTGGTTGGTGTGGTGGGGTGTGGGGTGGTGGGGGGGGGGGGTTTGTGGGGGTGTGCAGTGGTTGGGGGAGATGAATGAAAGTGGCGATGTATAAACTATAAACAATATCCCAAAAGAACCCCCACCGGAGGTCCGGCGCTGGCTCTACTCACATAAACCGCATGCTAGACCGATCAGAACGCTTAGCGGGAAACAGAACACGATGTGGAGGGAGACCACAATCAGTGACATGATACAAAAATCTGACATTGTAATGAGGTCTGAGTGGAGATGGGGCCCGTGATTATCCACGAGACAGAAAAATACATGCCTACACACGAAAAAAAAGGTGATTTTCCGTATACCCTCAATCCCAGGCCGCGACCTCCGGCGCACACCACCCCACCGAAAAAATCGTGCACAACCACTACCCCAGTATGCCTACACCCCCCCACCCCACAAACAATGCCCAAACAACCCCCACCCGCCCTCCCGCCCCCGTACAGTCCACTATCAATATAACCCCCGTAACAAAGCCCTAAGTGCATCCACTCCCGTAAATGTCTCAAGGAAGGCTTATGTACATAACATAGCTCACCATGCAAAACGTCTCCCAAAACAACAAAACACTCGAACCAGAAGACAAAACACCAACATAGGGCAAATACACACCAAAATCATGCCAACCGCACAAGAGAAAATAGGGGTAGATACATTTGCCCTTGGGTATTGTTATGATGATAGATCTATACTCGACATTATCTTTTCCAACTGAAATTTTATCTAAACTTATAAAATAATGTTTGAAAATTTGACAATGACAAATAGCTACAATAGTAACATCAAATATCTAATGATGGACGGTAAACAATTGACAGTTGAATTTAATAATGAAACATCAGGTATATGTTTTAATGGAACACGTGACAAGTTAAAACTTTCGCTCATCAGATCTGATAACAGCGTGTATTTCAATTATCTCGAACAATTGTATCAAAAGTTGCTAGTGGAATTTAAAACCTTTCACAGCCCCATTAGCCAACAAAAATATACTAAACTCACAATTGATCTCGATCGGTCAAAGGTATATTTTATCGACAAAAAATATCCTCTGAACAAACTAAAAATGAAAGATTTGTTTGAGTCCCGTCGCTGTGTGAGTGGTAAAGTAAAATTTAGTATCTATAGTCGTGATAGTGAAGTATTTTTAATATCAACAGTTGAAACATTAATCATTGGTCACGATGTATAAAATAATATCATTTTCATTCTAATGCTAGTTTAATTTCCACCTTGTTAACTGAAACGTTCTAATGCACAGTTTAATTTTCATCCGTTATCTGATAAAAAAATTTGTGGTAAAACCTATTTGCCGTCTTTAGAATAATTATATTCCACACATACGCTGTTCTAACAAATTCGTCACTTCTGTTGACAGAGCTTATCGCATTCCAACACCTGTTGTTTTGTCTGGTTACAAAATACCTGTCTACGTAGTAGTAGTATAGGGAAATGAGGGGTTTGGCTGGGGTGGGGGAGGAGGTGTGGGAGGGGGTGGTGGGCTAAAATCCTCATTTTCCTATACTACTGATATTGCATCAAATTACGAAGGACGAAAAAATATTTAAACCCTGAGCACGTTAAAAATTTTAAACCTGCTGTCTAGATTGCTGTTGTGTATCTCATTTCCAGACGTATTGAAAGGGTGGAAAACGACACTCATTTTGAGGCGTTTAAGGAAAAAGTAGAGCATAAAATACTTCGGAAAAGGTGAAAACTTAGCGAATAGAACCACAAGAAACTTCAACGCGACGTTTCCTTGGTTATTTTACATCGCTGTCTCGTAACAAATACCGAAAGTGGATTAGTTACTTACTACAACAGTGGCGTGAATGACGTAAACCGATTAGAAGTTCCGGTTCGTGGATAACGAGCTGGTAATAATTCTCCTGAAATTATCAACGAAATCGCATCTATTTCTAAACGATTATTTACTGGTGGCATCATGGACGTTGAGGTATATCGGTCTCTCATCAAGAAAATTATCGATGATTATCATAGCGACTGAAGTTCGCCCTATTAATTCACTGATTAAACAGTTAAATGATTAAATAGATGATCACACACAATGCTCAACGTAGACCAACCAATGTCAGGATGGTAAATTCAAGATTACCTGTATATATTAAGTTTTATGGAGATCGACTCGTTGATGTTGTTAGGGTTTATTTTCCAGGATAGTCCCAAAAGCAATACCGATTGCAAAGCAATTAGGCATGAAAGCTATTGATGTTATTCGTGAAAAAGTATTAGTTCTGTTGGTGACGTTACTAGTAAAGCATTATCTGCAATCAAGGATAGACTAGCACGATTAATAAGATGGAAACCTCAGCCAGTAAAATTATCCAGCACTGCGGTGATGCTTGCAAGTGTTAGTAAAATAATAAAATCAATATATCAAAACCTAGCAGCGATGACTTTGTCATTGGATGATGAAAAGGAAACAAATGTATCAGCAAGTCTCGTAGCAGGCAGCTGGATGCCTCAAAGTGGCCTTTTTATTAGACGATGATCAATATAGTAACTGATGCTTAAACAGATATCAAATCGCTCATTTGACCTGGATGAGCCAGTTCTCAAAGGAGAATCCGTACGTGATTATCAGTACTATTCTTACGACGTACGACATCCAGAACAGTGTGGTCGAATCGAATTACAAGTTCAAGATACAAGTAGATTTTTTTGCCCCCTAAAGCATTTATTGAAATAGATGACGAAAGTTTAAGGGGAAAATAACACCGAATACGGAGCTGATGTCAGTGTTAATTTTGTTAATAATGGCCTCATGTCATTGCTCGACAGCGAGATATACATGATCGACGGAAGAAATATTGAATAAATTGAAAAATATGTTGACGTTCACACGATGATACTGAGCGTTGCAAGATACAGCGACGATTGTTCAAGATCAACTGGTCCATCATTGTTGTTTACCAATGATCCTTCTGATCATCTTGAATACAACCAGTATGAAGTAGGACGACCTAGAACCTTTGCTAGAAACATAGAATTGGAAGTATAAAAGTATGTTTATTAATGTCGATCCAGTTTTTTACCTCAGATTTTATATCACTTCGATCAATGTTGCAAGGTGGAAAGTCATTTTTGGAGCTAAACACACAGTAGTGCTTTTACGAAAAGGAAGCAGAAACGGTGCAATATGGCGAACAGTCGGCGATGCTGGTAAAGCAAATCAGACAAAAAATTTCATTGTGGATGACAGTAATTGTTCCTTCGATTTCCTTCGTAGAACGTGTACTCGCTTTCATGGACAGTAAGTCGACGTTGTCATGGTCGACGACGACCACAGACTCCGTTGATAGCACAATAAATGGTCTATTTACGTGACAAAAAACTTCTCAACAAGGTCTTTCTTTGCCTCGACATATATTTATTGCACTTCAGTATACGCACAATTAATTTGTCAAGCATGTTCCATAATGATATTTGATAAGCTGAGATCAGCGAAGTTTCACTGAGAATAAATGGACATGAAGAACCGACAGAGGATATTTTGTTTAAATTTTGAACTAAATCATATAACAAGTGCGTGTCATCGTCTGATATCGTTTACGGGACGGGATCAAAACATCGATATATTTTACAAATAACACAATTGGATTTTACTGCGAAATATTCGATTTATTAGTTTTCGCTGGAACATTTGGATTTGTTTAGACAGTCGGTCACTGACATATGTTTTTGACCTCGTATTAGTAGAGCAAATAATGATCCATACAGGGCAATCGCCATTATATTATTAGATAAAACAATGTTCCTAGAAAGTACTGGTGGTTGCTTGATCATTGTTGCTCCCGTAGAGAATATGCAATCACTGACATAATTATGTGATGACTGCATCACATTTGGAAGTCAGAAATATATCTTAATGTCATATCATCATGTCTGTGTCAGTCTGACTCTCGGTCCATTTAAATGATTATAATGGTTGACGCCATCACGAGGCGGAACAAAATATTAAAACAAGAACAAATGAGCGTTGCAAATCAATTATCGTTGACCCAATTTCAGTTTAAGATATTCAACGAAGCTAAACACGCCAATAAATGAATACAATTAAATCTTTCCGTGGGCGCGATCGAAGATGTTATTAAAATCGGAGGAATATTTCCGCTTCTCACAGCTATCCTAGAGTTGATACCCGCAGCTGTTGCGAAATCTGCTGCGTTAGGTGTTGTTGGGAAAGCTGCTGAAATGGTTCTAAAGTAAGCAACATGAAAAGGGATTTAGGAAAAGACGAGATCACGGTCTAAGACTTGCAGGGTCTCTACCAAACAAATTTTGGGGAAAAGGACAAAGAATTCCAGGGATTCGCTGATATTTCCGATGTCTAACTTTGATTTATTCGATACTGCTACACGATTTTAATAAAACGAACTTTAGAGGTGCTTTTATGCGTGATCAATTACCAAAAACATTGAAATCTGTCAGAAACAGGTATTATTTAATCTCGATAAAAGCTCTGGTCATCGAACTCACTCGGTTACATATGCAATTGATCCTCATGGAAAAATTTATTTCGATTCGTACGGGTTGGCACCACCTGTAGAATTTATGAAATATGTCGATACAGTATGAAGTACTGCACTTCAAAATATTCCAGTCTAATATTTAACGCTACCAACACAACAAATAACCTATCTACCGCAATCTGAATGTGCAGCTATACATGAATATACATTAATCATATAATGGCTGATATTTATGGAAGATCTTCTGCTTCGTGCTCGTACCGGCATAATGAAGATATCGATTTATAAAAATACGCAACCTAAGACGATCTTAATGATATAATGATTTTGTCTGCAGTTGACCGAGATGAAGTTGTTTTTTTCAGGATAAATTTGGTATTTTAAAGACGAGTAATATCAAATGGATCGATATAATGCGTAGAGTTGTTGGTGCTACCACGGACAATATTCCAGTAGTTGCTAACGGTGGTAGAATCAGAGATTCAAGTGTATCAATCGCAGCAATCATAAATGAAATTAAAAATTGTGTCGCCGAACGTTTGAAACCCACCGCAACAAAGAAATTATGTTGATTATATGACAACATCATTGTCGAACATCAATGATGGAATTATTGCAGTTAGAACTGATTTTACTAATGAATCACACATGTTTCTGCATTTTCGTTGAAACATAAACAAAGCCATTAATAAATTCTTTTGAAGTCCAACAACAGTTGACATATAACTCGCTAAAGTCAACGCGAAAGTCAACGATAATATTTTTGGAATTCCTGATATCGTACAAAAGATCAATCTGATTAAGGTTCCTAACGAACGAGCTAACAATATCGTGTAAACGGTATCATCACATTCGTCAACGTGGTCACTGCAAAATAACTCTATCAAATATACCGATGACGGCGCCGATCGTTGTAAGTATCATCGCTTCATCGTCAACGGTTGCTGGAATATTTAACATAATTGCGAGAAAGATAAACAAGTGCACGAATGAAAAATTGAAAGTATACATTATGAAATTACATAATGCAACGAATGAAAATTCTAAACTGTCATGGAAAAAATCACTGATGAAGAATTCAGTGTCGTAATAAGATATACAATGAAGTATTTGGTAGTTTTGCAGTCACATCGATGATGTAAAACAATGAATTTACAATAATGACATCGCCGGTTCCTGTTTAAATGATTACCTGATCACGGAGAAAAAATAACATAAAAGTTCCAGTTTATAATTTTGTTCATCCTTGGTACACTGTAACATTTGTTATCGATGAATGAGAAAAAATACCTGATTTAGCATTCCTAATGTTGATCCTGATGATTATTTTGATATTGAAGCTGAAGCATTAAAGGATATTCAAATTGATCAAAACCTTACTAACCTCAAAAGTCAGATTAATAACCTAATACAACATTACTGCGATGATGTGAAAAAAATGTCATAAAGTTAATTCAGCACTTAAATCAGGTAATATTTGACATAGACTACTTAAAGCACACTTATGTTAAAAATATACAGCGATATAGACCTGCTTTGGAGAATTATTATCTTAGGCTGTATGAGAAAAATTATAAACTGTACGCGCTACGTGAATCTAAGATGCTGATCATTGATACAATTAGTTGCAATTTTCCTAAAATATTTGAGTCATGGACAAAGGAGGCCAAACCGTCATATATCCTTCAATACAATATCCTTCAATATACCCGTAAGGGAGAGGCCGTCATGTTTCACATGGCATCGTTAACATCACATCAACGATCGCTGTCAATCTAGTATGTGACGTCGTCAGCCGCAGTTATCAAGTGGACGCTGCTAAATCCAATAACCATGGAACTGCAGAACATTGATACATTCTCTATTTGTTTACTCCTTAAGTCTCTCCAGGTTATTTGATTGTATCTGAATCAATCAATTTTGATTATCTACGCTGTCACAATCGTTTTCTATCACGGATAAATTTCAATATCACTGAACAAAAATGGCCACTTGTTAGATCTTAGGTCAGAGTTGTTGAATGTAAATTTGCATGCTAGATCGTTACGACACTGTCGTCGAAAACAGCATGCAAAAAATGTCAACGATGACGTCAGTGACTCACCCGATACAATTTGTTTTGTTTCATGAGACAATTGTCCAGATAAAACAATTGCTTTTTTACGGTTTAAAGTCAGCTGGGACAACTTTACAAATTTGTCTTCTAGTTTTGATGTCGACGCATTAATTGTCGACATCATCATTCTTGCAATCGCTACAGACATACTCGACTTATCTATCTCTCGTTAATTCTTCCGCGTCCTCGTTTATGGATACAGTCATCGCCGTATCTATCAGTTGCTTTATACGAGCGTGTACGAGTCGCTGCATTTCGTATTCATGAGAAAATTCCGACGTAACACACTAGAAGGCCCGTGCTAATGGCACACATAATTTTACCTGTGTATCCGTGATTGTAACATTGCCTGCTGGATCAAAGATATAAATCTATAATCAGAGGACAAAGTAAGCCTTTACTCTGATCTTTAAAATTGTAATGATTCAAAATAGCTCATTATCTTTTCAGGATCAAGTTGTTTAGATATTTTAACGCCAATGTTTTGGAATTTTTTAATAGCTTAAAAGTTGATGCGATATTTTCTTGATTCTTTATTTTTTATATTATAAATTATTTGTTTAAATAAAAATAAATTTCTGAATAAATATTTTTGAAGAAAACTAACATATTTTAGCAAATCTGATCATCGTGTCACCAGTCATATTATTGATTGGCATTATGCCCATCAAAGTAATAAAATCTGTACAGAATTTGAACACTGACGGGTATTATGCCCATCGAATTCATACAATCTATACAGAATTCGCAAACTGAGAGGTATTAAGCCTACGAAATTCATAAAATCCGTCCAGAAGTCATAAAAGGTCTGAATTATAAGAAATATTCATAAAATCGGATTCAGAATAAATATTTATAAAAAGTTAAATAATTTACAGCATGTGTACAGAATTCGCAAACTGACAGGTACTATACCCATCAATTTAAAAAAATCTGACCAAAGTCACAATTTTGGCTTGATACCCGTCAAGTTAATAAAATATGACCAGTCACAATATTGAAGGTATAATACCCGTTAAATTCAGAAAATCTGACTTAATTTCATAAGAAATAAATTTTTATTATAATAAAACTATATTCTGAATAAATAAATTATTTATGGATCTATAAAAAATATATTCTGAATCACATGAAAGTAAAACTAGTCACTAGTGATATCATAGACGGCAAATCCCTACACCGAAATAATATTCTGATTCTGAATAAATTTTGCAACTTTATATATTTCTGCCGTTTCTGCTTTATTAAAATACTGTGATTCAAGTCCTTTTATGCAGTCAAGGCAAAACTATCTAGCAATGAATGCATGTGTTGATATATTGATACATGTAGTCTGTGCTGCGATTTATATAAGTACAATATCGGCCTATGATAGATTTATCAGAATCCGAAGCACTGATATGGATAATATCACGCTTTTGTATGTTCTGTTTGAGAAAAGTATATATCATTATTACTATATATTTTGTGCAAATAATACTTCCACGACCTTGACATATCTGGGCTGAAGAGATATTCAAGCTGTAACACAAGTATGACGTAATAATAGAAAAGGGAGACAAATCCTTCATTACTCAATTAGTGATAACAGATTTACCTCGCTTTGTTAACTACAATATTTTCTTGTTTTATTCAGAAGTGGTAGCGCACTTAACATTATTCACTGATCGTATTTAACCGAATGCGCTGATTTGGTAATATTATTTGCAACATAATAAATTGAAGCACGGCAAATACGAAATATTTGCCAGCCGCATATATAGACATAATAATTATCTCTTCACCTGTCTCTCTCTCTTTTTAGATATAACTGACCTTGGAGAATTATCATTATAACTAACTTCAAAAAATACAATTCTGACTTGGTATTATTTTGCAGTTTCAATCAATGTGATCAATGTGATCAATTACAAGTCCTCCTTCGATAACTCCATCGAAACAAGCGAAGATGAATCTATGAGAGTAATAGTTTTATTTTTTTCTCAAACTAAATGCGAGATAACCAATACAATTGTCAGCACAGACTGCTATTTTTCAATGTGCAGTTTCTGGTTACACCCTTACGAGGCTCTTCATAAGTTTTAGTGATGGGATGTTTAACAAATTCCTTCTGTTCCATTTATATCTAATAATAATTGTCTTAATGATTATTTTGTAATCTTGCCATATAGTCTTCGTCGGTTTTAATAGCGATTCGCCTGATGGCTTCTCATTATTATATCGTTTTAGCTCCCTATATATTTTACCCCAAAACGCTATAACACAATCGTGTTTCTCCTCTGACACCAAACAGACTCCCTCTACGATAGCAAAGCATGTGTTGGCCACAGAATTCTTTCACACATGGTTTATTACAAGGAGTTGAAAATCCAATCATGTCATCCGCATCAATTGTCTGCTTGAATCATTATATATATATATATATATATATATATATATATATATATATATATATATATATATATATATATATATATATATACACTCTTAAAGTTTAACTAAACATATATTTACCTTAAATATAGCATGGTGGAATTTGATTTGAGAGATTATCCAAATTTGATCTTAATAAATTACGCAAATCTAAATTTAATGTTTCAATGCAAAATCTGGCTTTCATAAACAGCGATATAATCAATCGTATCCGTGAAGCCAGGAAAGAATTTCGCAACGAAGGTGCGGCTCATACTTA
The DNA here is from genome assembly GCA_016746295.1 of Potamilus streckersoni. Lineage (NCBI taxonomy): Eukaryota > Metazoa > Mollusca > Bivalvia > Unionida > Unionidae > Potamilus > Potamilus streckersoni. The sequence continues at coordinate 62,671 of JAEAOA010001111.1, read as the reverse complement.
GTCAGCATTCAAAATCACGAACGTCACCAGCTGTGTTATTGATGCTACAATGAGTGACGAACGAGGTAAAAATATTATTAACTGCCTTGGCGCACAAAGATATATTATTTTAGTAAAGTTTACTGTGCAGACAGATGATGATACTTGGATTATTTCTGACAAATGCGAACCAATATAACTTTGATAACAAACCCAATTCATGTACGCTGATTAGTATTAATTAACCGTATTATGAGCGAGCATACGCAGTTATTGCAGTTATCTATTCAATATATCCACTAAATGATAAATGTAGAGTTGAGGATATGAGGCCTATGAAATTGTCAACAGACTAAACTGCGTAGCTGAACGAGTTATTGAACATTTCTCCAAAGGCATACGTGGAAACGGTTTAACTGCTCTGAGACGTAAAAAAAAATAAATGCTTGAGCAAAAACAGTTAAATATACTGGAGCACCTATCAGTGACGTTGATAAGCTAGAAAAGAAATTAAGATTTCAATAACAGCAAAAGCTTTAACCAGAGAAATTTTATACAAACCGAATATACAAAATACAGAGCTCAATTAACAATCATTGATCATAATGCATATGCATGGACTGACGCTGAAACAATATTTCTACGATATAGAATAGTCAGGTTTTATGACAATTACATATTTGAAGCTATAAGCGATATCAGTAAAAATGATCCTGTATCTGTTTGGTTATTTCAGAGTTCTGAGACAGTGAATTACAATAAATGTGTACAACCTGATGGGGAGATTTACCGTAGAGAATCTATACATGAAGAAATGAAGAATTTTGCACAACATCTTTGACGTGAATATAATTCTGATAATGTTGAAGTTGAAGAATGACTATTGGTTGCGGCTCACTTTGCTGAAGAAACAAATCTTGGAAACCGACACAATCAGATTTCCTTGGCGATTTCCAACGACGTTTTGTCGAATACGGACACGGCGGTTTATGGAATACCCGATACGATCATCGTAAGGTTATATTGGTTGATATGGTTGCATATTTTCCTGGGAGTTTTCTTTGATACGGGGACTGTTTTGAATACTTTAAAAGATTCGGACACCCCATATATGTAATGACAAGAGTTGCAATAAATGGACCATTATGTGCTTTTGATTTAACTGGATTCGCTTTTGTAAAATCATTTAAGCTTTTTAATAATCTTCATTCGATCGTTTACGCATGGTTTTGTAGTCATTTCTCAGAAACATATTGGATTCCAACAGTGCTATTACGTCACATGCTTGATATTGGAATCTTAAGGTCGTTAAAGCTATTATATCATATCATCTGCAGAAATAAGTTTGGTTACACAACAAAAGAAATGTTCACCCCTGACAAAGACAGTTACAGAATCAGAAGATGAAGACTGGGATAAAATTGATAATGAAAATAAAATTGCACAAGGTCTCGGTAGAAAAATAGTCGGTGAATTGGGTCAAGGAGGAGCATATGATCATAAACAACATTGCACAAGATAAATTATGATTGATGCTGAGTTGTATTTTATAATTATTGATAGAACGAACAAAAGAACATTCATAGGCAAAAATAATGCTTATTTGTGAGACGGAACTAAATTAGGTACAATTGTGAGTCGTATCGATGCTGAGTTGTCCCAGGTAACTCAGTTCAGATCAACTATGCTCGCTTACGTTTCTATAAATTTATTATTAATGATAAATAGATTTCTTTGATATCCTGTCAGAGTTGCTAAGAATTCGTTTTATATAAATTAAGAATAATTAGAATTGGTAAAATCGTTGCTCGGTACAGGCGAATGTAGATCGTGAAGAATAAAACAAGAAAGCATACTCAATTATTCTATATCCGCAGATGTTGATATCAAGGAAATAGTTTTTTTCAGATGGTGCGGGATACGTGGACATCTAAACGAATATGTGAGAAAATTATTCCCAAAATCATCATCTGGGATGAGATTTGTACGGTTTCGCTGCAAACACTAAAAACATTTCTCAGTTTCTCGCTGAAACAAATACTGCTGTAATTATGTGCGGCGATCATGGTCAACCACCGCCGTCGTAGGGAAGTCTCCGCAAGAGTGGTCAAAATCATTTGTGGATTATCACGAGGAGATAACCGATGATCATAGAGCTATTGATGAACCTCTGAAAGAATTTAAAAGAATGATCAGAATATAGCAAGATAAAATACAATGTGAAATAATTCCGGAAACCCCTTTGAATGATTTTTGGAATTTATGGAGACTAAATGATTTAATAGTTGCGAGTAGAAAGATAGTTCGTAATGAATTGCAAGAGAAATTATTTCTATTACACAAGGAAAGATTTCCAATGTTACATGTGCCGCTGTGTTAGCGCCCAGCAGATGATCGGCGACAGAATATTGAAGTTGAGATTCCTGGAAGAAATGGAAAACAAAATTGTGCATTAAATTATGTTATTTCGATTAATGTTGATATTGTTGAGAGTGCGTTGAACATGAATAACTCATCGTGGAAATTAGGATACGTTATAACAATTCACTCGTCAAAAGAACTAACTATTACTGATACAAATATCTGGATTGTCAATGATAAAATAGAATGGTCAAATTTAGTTTATCTTGTATTATCTCTAGTCAGGAGAATATCTCAACTACATAGAGTTGTCATAGATTCCATAGAATATAATATACAAACTGTTAGTGACACCGAAGTTGTTGTTGGCGTAATAAGAAAAAATATCCAGTTATAAGCAATATAACGAACAAAATTATCGTGATTTTGATATCAATATTGAATTAATTATGACACTTAAACAACCATAGAATAATCGTTGTGTAATTTGTAACTGTCACATGCTGTGGAAGAATTCTTGTAATAATCCAAAACAATTTACCGTAGACAGAATTAATTGTATGTCTTCAGGAATTACTTTACAGTGTTCACGTACAAATCCAGGTTGAGGAGCAGTTGAATCCATTCTGTATATGGTGGGTCTACACGTGGATCTAACCACTCTAGAAATTTGATGTGTGGTCACACTTCAGGTAGAATCAGTTACTGTTTATTTTTTACCGCATTCATGTTCACCAGGTTCATATAAATACCTTACAGTCACATTACCAAACACTGGCTGTTCATGTCGTTGTCCGTAACCATTGTTAAGGGGTATATGTTTGTTTGTAATTGCAATAATTGGTTCCAGAGAAGTTGCACGAGGAATTTCATTATTTAACTAAGCTATTACACTTGGTAATCTTTCAACTCACTCACAAGATCTTGTATCTGCATGAAGTATTTCCGTTGCATACTGGTATCCACATAAAATCTCAGCAAGTGTTCGATTAAATTGCTCAACGACTGCCTGATCACGATGAATTGCAACGTGTCCTCCCTCGTCTGATTTTAACGTTATGAGTTTTTCATCAGCGATGATACTTCACCAAACAATTCTCTGCCAGGATCATCTTGCAGTAACTGTGGCCATCTCACACCACCTTGTGGTCCGGATCCTCGTTGATAAATTTATTCAAACGCAGAAATTCAACTTCAGATGTTGTTTTTGTTGACATTGGCTCTACTTGCAACATCAACGACAGTTAAGGCAGTTAAGGTGTGTTTGAATGTGCGTAATTTACGTCATATTTTTTAATGATATCTTAGGATAAAAAACAAAATATCTAATTGATGAACTTCATTGGGAACGATGACGTCAAAATACGCATACTGAATTGTTTTAGGTGGACGTATATAGATTTGCAAACTGCCTGTCGTGCTAACCATGCTGTAGAAACAGCACGTAAAACTTTTGCTGATTCAGCAAGTTTACTAGTAGTTTCTCTGCTCTTCAGATATCCTTTTGGGGAATAGTAAATGGACTCCATTATAATAGCTATATAATTAATTACCAGCTCCTAACATAATTTTACCATTCCTAACACTTTTTATCAGAACAGCAGCTAATTGCTTTCGGAGTGATTTATTTTCTACATTATTCATGGCATGAATTAATTTTATATCGGGGAGATGTCGCTGCTGGAATATTTTATATCGATGGGCAATATCATGAACGTAACATGCTTGATTGACTCCATTTACAGAATCTTCAACGGGCCGATATTGTCAAGACGGATATCAAAACGAGTTCCTGGCCCACAATAATGGATGTTTTTACACGGGATATTTTGCCCATGGTAAATTTTCCAACTAAGCAGCAATATCACCTCCTTTCTTTATTGAAATAAATTTATATTTTTTGTGCCACAGTTTTCACACTTACCTGTCAGTGCAAACTTTTTAATTTTTGTTATTATTGTTGTTAATCCAGTGGTAGACTGCATCGAACACAATTTAAATTCATATTATTTTTAATATGGATATAATTGACTCTTCGGAGACAAGAAAACGAGAGACATTCAAGCATCGTCCAGCGCTACCAAATTCTATCAGAATGATAACAATAGGTTCAACTGGAAGTGGGAATACTCAATGTTTGCTTTATATGACAATGATATGGCTGAAGTGGGATACATTATATTTAGTAGCACTATCTATAGATGATCAGCGATGCTATGAATTACTTACATATTTTAGTAAAAATGCAAACTTGTTAAATAGACAGTGACGTTATTGATTTTATTACTGATATTGATGAAGTTCCATCTGCAAATGACCTTTACAGAAGTGTAAATAATTTAGTAGCACGATGATGTTATGCTGGACAAACAATAAAAATCCAACTAGGATATTTTCCAAAGGCATACGTGATTTATGTTACACAGTGTTATGCACAAATATCTAAAGTAATCATAGATAAGTGTAATATTTTAGTTGTGTTTAACGGAGTTGATAATCATACGCTGCAAACTATTTATTATACCTAGTGTTCCGGCGATATGAATATGATGAAGTTCAAACACTTCTTTTCAAAAGCGAAATCTACTCCGTTTGGTTTTATATCAATAAAGTTACACGATCCCAGGACGAGATATCGTAACGGACTTGATACAATATTTGGATAAAAACCACAGCAGCAGAAAGAGTGGACTTACAAAATTCCATGCACAATCACATAAAAGATAACTCACTAAATTTTATAAAGACAAGCGTCAACAGCTAAGTAACAACGCGAAATTAACGCTACGGAGAGAATCTCTATCAGTTAGAGGTTTTAGTTTTGCATAATGGAATTTTTTGTACATTTGTGTCGTGTGAATCTTTATTTTTAGATGTGTTTGCTCGAATCCAATTTGTAGGATTCCCTCTCCCTGGTGCTGTTGGCGCTTTGAACAATAAACCCCCAATATCCTGACAAAATTTCGGTCAATTCTTTTACTATGTTTTTTTTTATTTATAATGTGCTGCTTGTAAAAAATATATGAAACTGGGTATTTATTAAAGGAGTATTCTTAAAGTATAACATGTCAGATATTTAAGAATGTTAGCAGGAACGACCCAAGCAATTACATGGGAAATGACTCGTATAAACACTGTGCAAACAAAAGCATCTATTTTGAACACACGGCTGTAAAGATAGACAGAAATTAATAATATGAAAGGACAAGTCTTAGATTGGCTTTTATCTCGATAGATAGTTCGATCGGGTTAGTTCAGAATTCTGTCCAAAGTGCACGATGCACACTTTCAAGGTACTTTTATGCAAATATATTTATCAAGCACATACACAAATCAAACATATCAAACTGAATACAGTTTTAAATTGCTCCCGTGAATTGTTAAGAGTAGAAAATCGCTGAAGCCAAGGGCACAGTTTTTTGTATAATATATCATCATCATCATCATCATCATCATCATCATCATCATCATCATCATCATCATCATTAATCTGTATTTCTTTAACACGAGAATGCTACAAAGGAAAGACTAGAAATGTATCATGTCAAAATGTACCTAGAAAACTTACTGAATACACACGTTGGTCATTGTTCAACCGTTGGAAGATGGCCTAAGGAAAATAAACATATTTCTCTATATTGCAACTTAAAGCAATGTGTCCCTCGGGACAGTGAAATACATACACACAAGCACAAAGCAAAGAAAGAAACATGGGAAAAAGATTTACTTTCCACCAGTTATCTATATTGTTTTATTTTGTACTAGACAGGAAATTACAGGATTTGTGAGAGAAACAATCCTGATAATTCACTGGAGTGATGTACGATCAATAATTTGTCACTGAATGTTTATATATATATATATATTGATAATATTATGACCAATATGTTTGAAACTGCTTGTTGTAAATATGGCTGTCATTCAATTAGACGAGCTAGGATCAAATCCTGCGATGTGCAAAGACTCTTTAAATTGATTTTGTTTTTGTAGTTTTACCTTGAATTTGGAAAGATAATTATATTACTTCTAATATTTTCCGTGTAAATGTACACATAACATACCATAAAATAAACCGTGAGCTGCTAATACTATCTAGGGGGATACAGAAGGATTTCTGCTATTTCAATCTATTATAAATATTGCTATACCAATACGATTGAGTCTAAAATGAAAATCAAAATATTATGCTTGCACTCGATGAAATATATCCTTTATTCACTCGGAGCAAGCAGATATCATCTGAACGATAATTGCTTCTTTTTCGCGCTATACGTCAATAATAGAGCTTTACCAAACAACAGATTATGTACAGATGAAATATGTTTCCAATACACCCATTAGGCTATGTGTGGAAATCGCATCTGATTCAAGGTTTTAGTTCATATTCTAGCAAGCCTTTTAACTTTCCAAATTGTGTAAAATCCCTGCAATCTAATCAAGCCTTGCCTTGTTCCTGTTTTGTTTCGTATCATACTAATATTGGTAGAAGAAAACTACTAACATTAAACATAACCATTTGTTCTGAAAATAATTAGAGGGTGTGTTCTGTATCTATTTCACATGCATCAGTTTTTGGTATCACAGTTGCGACAGTGTCACTATTAGAATTAATATAATGCAAGAACTTAACACTTTCGTTACCAGATTCGAGCATGTGTTACGCACAATATTAAAGGGAACATCAGCAGCGGCAGAGTCCTTGTCATACCTTAACAAAACAGTTTGTAATACCCGTTACATGATCAATAATATTATCTTACACTCAATTTTCGTGAACGTCCTGCTTCTGACCTTATTCAATTTGCTGCTTTTGTCTAAATCGACATTGTTCTTTTATGAGGAAAATTTTCAGCTATTTTCTTAACAGTCACATTTTACATAACAGTTACATTTCAAACAAAAGACGACATATATTTTCTTCAATGTTTGCTAAATTAGTCAACAGATATATTTAGAAGAATAGCTAAGGGATATTTTAAAATTATTTAGCAAATAGTACAACAACAGTTGTTTTATATTTTTACTGATTTACTTTAAAGCCTTCTACTCCAGAAGATTTTGTCCTTATATAGCTCTCATATACTCACGCATGAACGTTGCCCGCACATGCTCCTGCAAGAGGAAACTCATGTCATACAGGGGGCTGTTGCCTAGTTCAGTAATTAATAAAATCGCTATTTTTATACTACTAGATAGACAATATTTGCAGCAGTGCTGGGAGCAAGTGAATGTTTCGACAACGACTATTTATATATCTTATTATAGTTTCAATATAACGTCTGTAATTAATACGGACTTCATATATTGGCTTAACTATAAGAACGTTTTATGATATATCTTACAATTGGTAGCGTGCCTATAATCTCAAAGATACCCACGCACAATCTGAGTGGAGATGCTTACTTTTATACAATGATATAAATTTCACAGATGCAAGAAATATTTTGAAAGGATTTATGAGCTTATGTAATGCTGTTATCCTACTACGAAACCAATGTAAAAATTCTGAAGGCACAGAAAAGATTAAATCACTATTTCGCTTAAATGCATCGTACAAATTTAATATAAGTAAACTGAGACGACAGTGAATGAATCTAGCAAACCAAACACTGAGAACCAGTGATAAATAAATTCTGCATTACCAGCGATAGTGCAACGGTTGGTGCAGTACTCACCGATGGATTGTTTGACTTCATTTGGGGCGAAAGAGACTTTAAGCAAATTTTACATTTATTGATATTATGGGGCTAACAAATCAGATTGCTTGCCTCCATATCTACAACATCCTCTCATATAGTATTGTCGATTGACATACGTGCATACATAAGCACGTACGTACGTACGTGCATGCATGCATGCATACATGCATACATACATGCATGCATGCATGCATACATTCATACATATATACATACATACATAGTTACGTACGTACCAACGTACATACATACATACATACATACATACATACATACATACATACATACATACATACATACATACATACATACATACATACATACATACATACATACATACATACATACATACATACATACATACATACATACATACATACATACATACATACATACATACATACATACATAGGTTCCAGTGCCATTATTATTGATAAACCTGACCCGACTGAGAACTCACACTAATTCCAGTGAAATAATAGTTAAGACTGAAACGATTTATGTTTGATCCTGCTAAAGTAAAATCAATGCTATACAAATTTATCAATTACGCAATTATTTCCATGGTATATAAACAACTCGACTGTGATTGAACTAAGCGGAATACACAAATGGCATATTTCTAATAACATGACTTTTTTCAGGGTCCCTGTTAATGGTAAAGCAATTTATAATTGCAGTACAGAATTATATCAAGTATTATATAAAGATAACGACACGAGTCGCAGGTAGTTGCTGCTGAACAAGAATTATATCAAGTATTATATAAAGATAACGACACGAGTCGCAGGTAGTTGCTGCTGAACAAGAACAGCAGCAACAAGGTTGTTGTCGAATTACAGTTGCAAACGAAGCTGTTAAAAAAGCATGATTAGAAGTACATTCATTTAATTTATCGAACAATTGTTCCAGTTTATTATGAGCCAGGTAAGACTCGGTAAGACCTCATTAAAATATTGGTCCAGGAATCATAGCAATATTGCACCGCACAGGTGCCGTCGTGGTTTAGATTGAAATTATTATCAATGTCTATTGATTATGTCACTTAATTATTATAATCGTTATTATTGAGATCTATATCTATATATCTATATCGACGCGCGCTAGGATATATCTTGATGCTTTATAAGCGTGATGTTTTATTATATACAGCGTCAATACGATTTATAGGCTTTCCACCATGCTTCAGTTGGCTGTTAGAATCACGCTTTATATTCAGCTATTTACAGTCTTGCAATAATTATATCCAGTAATGTACTTTGCACCTGGGTATTTGCTCTACGATGTCCCTGGTAGCTTAGTTAACAAGTCAGAGACATCAACTGTCGTGCTTAGGCCGACATTAAAAGTTAACACGGGTCTACTGATTTGCCATTGCGAATTTCGTGCCGTGTATCCGAATTATTATTTTACATAGAACACCTGGAGTTGTTTAGGCAGTTCATGATCGACATGTAGTTATCCACATCTCTGGTTCTCTGGCAATTGCTCTGGTCCCCTGCGATTAGTTTCTGTTGTCTTAGGGCACACCATTTGCCTGTGGAAAATGATATAATTTTCTCAACTTCCTAATTAGACCTGTATCGCCTTCAAACAATAATGATCTATCACGAAGTTATTCCTGGCATTAACGCAAGGCAACTATAGAAAATAAAAAGCGCAATACAATTGCGGGGTCAAAAGTAGCAGTCGTAACTGCATTTGATATAGCTCTAAAAAAGTGGTGGGTGGTAAATGACTTTGATTACAGTGGTCAACTCGTAGAATATAGCCATACAGTGGTGGTCTACATCTACACTGTACAACTAGCCAATGGCCTCTCGTCCACTAACTAATTCTAAGTTACTCGCTATGGCAAATCAGTCAAGCATTTCGGATGTTTGATGCATTATGAACATGGAATCAAAGGCTCCTCCCACTAGTGGAAGACTTGCATCATTAACTAGATCCATCAACAGTAAAAGAACCGCTACTTTATTGTACTGTGGACATCCTGGCAAAGTGCGGCGTGCGCTTAAACTTTCACCACGAGCTCATGTTCATTTTACATTGTCAATTACATACTAGGATTGATAGTATACGAAATGCCTATTAGTATTTACGGACGCTACTCATCCTCACACGTCGTGGATCTAAGCAGGTTCCCTACCAATGTGGGTTTGACGGAGTTTACAGCTGTATTGATGTTGACGTCCTCGCATGAGGGCTTGCCATTATTGAAGAACAAACTCGAATCAACGAACATCCAATATGGACATTCAAAATGTTGTTGATAAACTGAGAGGTACAGTATGAAAGCATCTGAACGGAATCAGAGAAACCAGTGGAATCAAAAACTCTGGTGTATTTCTTGCTTTTATTTCCAATACCGAGATGAAACAATACCTGTATTTAAAGCTCGCATAGGTAGGTTCCATAACCACCACGAAAATTAACTTGATGGAGAATATTTAGCTGACCAGTGATGCCAACATCGACAGTAATTTTGTTTAGATTGTTGACACATATCTGCTTCAAACTTATGACATTAAAACACCATTGTATACACCAAACATAATCATCATGGATAAGGTAAAAAAAAGTTAGTAATATGAATTACCCTGATATACCAATACCAACTCGAAAAGATCTTGGAATAATTACAATAGCACGTGAAAACGCTAGCTCCTTGATGATTGGTCAGAAGTTAGTGTGAATGTGATCAGTGTATTCATTTTGATTAGATGTTTGTGTGAGTCTTGCACATAAACATGTGAATTAATGTTATTACTCGATCACATACAAAATAGAAGAACTAAGATAGACCTTCAACGTTACCAAGGAGAGAAAACACTCGAAGCGAAACAACAGCTGTGAGATGAAATCGCGAACTCGTAAACTACAAACGCGTGTCGTAGTTTTGGATGTTGTTTATGGAACCGCTTTTGCACACACCATTGGCCTTGGTGTTGCGAGAATCATCAGTACGTTAGGCACACCAACTGGAATAGTTGTTGGAGCCATATTAATAATAAACGGCTGACTGGCGGCACTGACAAAATAATCTCGTTACGGTTGCGTTCGCGAATGCATATTTATTCATAATTCCTTGCAGTATTAACACAATAACCAATATATACTAGATTGTCATAGAAGATAACACAATCAACATGTCTGAGATAGAAATCATATTGGCGGAAATGGAAAAACAGGCATCTTCGAGCAAAGATACCAAAAAGTGGTGCAGTTCATATACAGGCTATTAACGTGGAATAATTTCAATTTAAAACACTGAAGGTATATAAGTGAATAGACTTATTGCGGAAATACAAGGCCTGCATTATTTTATTTCTGTAAAATTCCAAGAAACATTTGGAATCAGCTCCACATGATTATATAAGATACGGAATGCTCTCAAACATTGCCCGGCTGCCCAAACTCATCTGATATCATTATACGGCCTACAAGTATTAGTTCTTAGTCGTCCATAAAAAATATCTCACATCGACAGGAAAGATCTACAACCCATAATTGATTAAGTCAATGAAAACACATTATGTCAATAAGAGTTTTCTACAGGTAGTCTCCGAATGATAATGGATTTCTTCTAAAATGTGGATAAAAAATATTAGAGATGGATAAATAAAATCATCAAACGATAACAATATGATTTTACCATTATAAATACTCGGATCATTGCAATAAGTTAAGCTGTAGCCAGATGTTCTACAAAAGCATTGATAATTGTTAAGTTCTGTCAAAGGAGCACTACTGCAAAATGTGAAAAATACTAAATTCCAGAAAACTCTATGAAAGTGTAATCCTTATACAATTACAATTTTGTGACACTTAATATATTATGAATCAATTAAGTTTAATATATATATGTGGTCAAACTTTCAGATTTATCATCCATGATTTTTTAATCCTATAAATAGCTTCCACTAATAACGTGTACATATTGGAACAACTGCGACTGTTACCGTAACAGCTTACAATTTTCTGAGATATCAAAAAAATGGAGACCCTAATTTCCTATAAGGAAGGTGTTTTCTGGATAAATATTCTGTACAGATGTTATTAATTTCATCACGGAGCCAGAGAACAAATAATTAGCAGCATGTATGACATACAACGGAGCTACGCTCTTCCAACGTACGGAAAATGATTTAAAGTAACTTTTAACGAGGTAAAAAGAGACATCTCAATACAGTTAACCACATCATCTATTGGATATCATAACTAATTTGTTCTTTCCTCGTTGCATGCACGACTGCCAAATTGCGCAGAGCATCATTTAAATTGATATTCCTTATTATTTGTTTTTTATGTGGATATAATTTCCATAAAATACCATTAAAACATAGAGCCATTAAAGCGAATATAGCTGGCAGTAAGCCTCATGTCTTAACATCCATAAATCTTTTGCCAGCAGATTAGATTCATTGTGAAATTAACTTATTGTGAGATACGTTCAAATGTTATCGGGATGAATTCCATGTATATGTTACCTTGATTAGATTTATACACACACACAGTTCATCCAATGAATGGGTTTAGTTTTAGTTCATAAAATACACTTAAATGGGTGTTCTTGGAAAGACGTAATTGATGGTTTGTATTAATTTTGTATGTAACACAGCATTATTGTCATAATATGGCATAATATAAATAATCATTACAGTGTTTTTTAAAATTTTCATCTGGAAGGAGGAAATAAAAATTTCCTGTTGTCAGCTCTAATTGACATTTAATACACAGTAATGACAACACCTAAAGATGAAGCTTTATTTTAGTTCTACTACTACTACTAGTACTACAACAACAACACCAACTACTACTACTACTATTCACCTGCTATGTGCATAAGTTGCTACTTGCAATTTTCCTTTTTTCCTTACTATGTGTATGTATTTTTATGTATATTTAATTTAAAAATTATTTATTGTTACTTTGTTGGGTTTCTTTTTAATTCCAGTACATGATACTGTAATGTAACTTTGCTCACTGGATGCGATATTGTCCTTAATTGAATTTATGTCTGTTTGACATGACTAAATATATTCATTGATCAAATTCTAATAATAAAAACACGGCATCTGACATTGATCCAGAACTAGTGACCGTTTTGATAAACAACATTTTATTCATATTTGCTAATTCTTTCTCAGAAGAAGAACTATTAAGTCAAGTCCATACCTGGAGTACGTGATGTGAAACATTTGTTCATTGCTATACTCTTCTAATTTTTCTAAAAGGTTGACCCTCATCCGGGCATCTGTTTTGAGTCTTAAACTGTTGTATTTATAGATATTGTCCAATCGGGCTTAAAACACTTGGGATGTCAAGTTACATTATGTTGAGACCAGTTTAAGTTGATTTTTTTATTTTATGGAATTCAAGTAATTATTCTCTCTGGAAATACATAAGTGCTCTTATGAAATTCTTGGACCAATATATTCGTTGGAATATAAAAGGAATTCAAAACTGGAAAAATATTAAGAGTGATTCAAGAAAGAACTGTTGACACAACAGCACTTGAAGGTTACAACAGTCGCCATTGCCTCCCATTTTAGAGTTCATTGGAACTCGAATTCAGATTCATTCGGGACTTTTAAATATTACGACTTCTATTTCTTAATTCTTGGATTTTTTCGGAATTTGATTCGTAAAGCCGTTGTTCTTTCTTTCTAATTTTTCACATGGTATTCTAGGAAAATACATTATTTGTTTAATTGTACAAGATTATTGTCTTCACTCTTTTCTGTTAAATTTTATATGAGCCTTGACTCGTAAAAGAAAAATTGGAGCTCCTCCTTGGGATACATGAATTGTGGCTAAAATAGTTCAGAAAACGTTGCTTTTGAATATTTAAATTCCACTAGGTTTTGAATGATTGAAATCCAAGTATTATTTCACATGTGAGAAATCGTTAATGAAATCAACAGGCTTTATTTACCTTGTCATCAAAAGTGAGATCTTTCTTTGAAATCCAACCCAGGAACAGTTAGACTTCTTGAAAGAAGATGAATTCCTTCTTCTTGCCAGAAAATATGGTCTTAATCAGGGAAAAGCAAGAAATAAAGCAAAAATCGGTTCAAGATTTGATGGAAAAGAATGTTTTGAATAAATATGCTTTGGCTTAAATCAGTAAGTCTGTATCAGACTCTGACATAAAAAGGAATTAAAATTAAATTTTTCAGGATGGAATCATAGTTAAGAACACTTAAACTTCAAAAAGAAGAAAACCAAATGCAGCTACAATTGGAAAAAGAGGAGAGGAAAACAATACAGTTGCAATTTGAGAAAGAGGAGAGACACATGCACAAAGAAGAGAAACAAATGTAGTTGCAACTGGAGGAAGAAGAGAGAGAGATATGGAAAGCAAGAAAAGAAGGATGAAAGTGATTTTCAAATTAGATTTAAAGAATTAGAGCGGAGAAGTAAAAAGTACATTCATACTTTCGATACATATTTAACTTTTGATGTTACAGAAAAAGAAGTAGACAAATATATTTTCCTCAGTTTGAACAAATTGCTGAAGATTTGAAGTGGTTAAGGGAACAATGGACTCAAAATTATAATGTGTATTTACTGGTAGAGTTAGTGATTTTTGCAATTCACTGTCATTACATCAAAGTGTTGACTATAATTTGGCTGAAGAATACGTCGTAAAGGTTTATGAGTTAGTCCCTGAAGCTTCTCGGCAATAATTAAGGAACTATAAAAGAAGCCAGACAAACTCATGTCGAATTTGGAAGAGAAAAAGAGCAGTTATTTGATAGATGGTGCTAGTTGATCAAAACTATGAAAGTCTCAGGTAATTTGTATTACTTGAAAAGTATAAGAACTGTGTCCATAGTTAAAATTTATCTTGATGAGCATAAGATCGTCTCCTTGGAAAATACTGCTCGTGTTCATGACGAGCATTGATTACCTCATTAAGTTTCTTTTGTAGACAAGCCTTTCACTCAGCAGTCTTCTGATAAGAAGGTATTTCACCTCATACGAGCCCTTCTAAGTTTCAATCTGGCACAACGTTTGGAAATCAAGCTTTTAATAAGCTTGATCAAGCATCCTTATCTCTACCTACGTGTACGTATTGCAAGAAGAAAATAAATATTATTTATGATTGCTTTAAATTGAAAAAACCCATCAGAATCAAGGGGGATATATTCCAAATGCTCTTATTTCTAAGAGGTCAAGGTCACGGTAAGTATTGAAAACATTACATTCAATAAACCCCAGTCTAATTTTATTATGGAGAATTATGAACCATTCATGTCGAAGAGTTCTATATCGCTGTTGTGTGATTTGACCAATCCCATCCCTTTGAAAATTGTGATGGACACAGGAGCTTCTCAGAGTCTTTTGTTATCAAGTGCTTTGCCTTTTTTAAAAGAAGTCTTCTTCTCATTAGAGTGTTTTAATTCAGGGAGTAGAATACAGCTTTGTTAATATTCCCATCCATTCTGCATATTTGATATCATACTTAGTGACAGGATCCGTGAGAGTCGGAAGAGTGTTTTACTTACACGTTGAGGGAATTAATTTGTTTACTAAGCAAAGACCTAACTGGAGATAAGATTTTAGTTTATCATCTTGTAACTGACAAGAATTATTTGGATCAGAATGTTTTTCCTACTGAAAACAAATTCCCTGATTCATACCAAGGTTGTGCAGTTACTAGCGCAATGGCAAAGAAATCTCTTGAGAATGATGTTGATCAGGACATTATTTATTTAACTGACATATGTTTAGTCTAGGTTTGATGAGGTCTAATTCATTCATTGTTTGGGTCAAAATGTATTGATTATAGTGATCCTCTTTTAACTTCTTATTCACTTTATACTAATCAGAGTATCGAACAACAATAAGATCATGAGGTTTCCTGTTTCTTTCAAAGGGCTATTAGTAAAACTGAAGCCACTGAAGAACATGTTGTTATTTCATTACAAATGGAATTATTATGATAATATGGAGACATCCCGAGGTACCATCTGGTGACCAGTGGTTTGTGACCTATCAAATCGTAGTTCCAAAATCATACACACAGGCAATTCTTAGTATGGCCCTTGAAGCTCCTTTGGTTGGTCATATAAGTATTAATAAGGCTTACCACTAGATATTAAATCATTCTATTGGCCAAAAATTAAGAGTGATATTCGTAAATATTGCATATCTTGTCATACGTGTCAAATGATAGGCAAACACAATCAGAAGATACATAAGGCTCATCTGCAACCTATTCCTGTATTTGACGAACCATTTAGCAGAATTATGGTAGATTGTGTTTGGTCCTTTACCTAAGACCAGGTGAAGTACGCAATGCCTGTTGACCATAAAGAGGGCGACAACAAGATTTCCAGAGGCAATTCTTTTGTGGAAGATTAAAACTAAAACAAGGCTAAATGCTTGGATAAAGCTTTTTTTAATCAATTTGGTCTTCCCAAATTTGTTCAGTATGACAAAGGGCCAAATTTTATTTCTGGAATTTTCCAGCAAATTCTGTACGAATTAGGCATCCAACAATTCAAATTTTCTGCCTGTCACCCTAAGAACCCAGGGAAAGAGTTAATCAGACTCTGAAATTATGATTCGATCATATTGGTTTGGACACACTGTGCATGGACCATTAAAGTTGTTGAAAGATAAACTGATTTCTAATGAAGATACTGAATTAAGGCTTATTATTATGTTTCCAGTTTTAAGTATAAATTGTCTCAGGGTTATGAGGTTACAAGAGCGAACCTGCACTCTACTCAGTCAGAAATGAAATTAAGGTATTCTAAAATTAAATTACAGTTTCCAGACTGGTGATAGTTTTGGCTCTCAACCCATACAATAAAATTGTCTTCAGGCCATGTTTTGTGGTCCCTACACAGATGAAAAGAAAGCAAATGATTTATATTTTATATAAATACTCATGGGAGGCGAAAATAAAACCAGCTTTGCCACAATAAAAGGTTAAAGGAGTATACTAAGATAGTTAGACAAGTTAATCATGCAATTAATGAGTTCAACCTGTCCCACTCACTGAGGGCTTAAGTGAAGGAATGCGTTCAGATTATTGATTTTGGGAAGACAAATCTTTGAATTCAGTAATGATGTTTACCCTGGACCAGAAACTTTCATATTTCCAATAACAAGAAAGGAATGAACTAAAACAGTTATCATATTAATATGAGCACTTATTTCTAGACATTCATACAGAACAAACAAAATCTACTATGACGCTGAAATTGTAAATTCCAAACCTTTGAAACTACACCAATACAGGATGAACCTTCTCAACCAGGAATGCTGGAAATAATAAATTCAGTATTTGCTGGAAAATGATTTCATAGAACCATGTAAAAGTGACTGGAGATCACCATGTATCTCCGAAACCAGATAAAACTTTTCGCATGTGTACGGATTATAGAAACGTGAACCGTATGAAAAAAACATATTCATTCTCATTACAAAGAATCGATGACTGCATCACTAAAATTAGATATGCAAATTAAGTCACCAAATCTGACATACTAAAAAAATTTTCGGAATTTCTAATGACGGAAAGGGCAAAGGAAATTTCAGCATTCGTGACTCAGGATTGATTTGTCAAAACAAAGTTATGCCGTTTGCGATGAAAGTTACGCCAAGTACTTTTCGACGTTTAATAAATATAATTAATTCTGGTTTAGATATTTGTAATGCTTAGATATTTGTAATGCTTACATTGATAATGTGATTATTTACAATAATACATGGATAGAACATTTAGCACCAATATGGAAATCGCTGATAGAAGTTTGACAGTTTATCCAAAAGTGAGTTCTGCCGTGCTGGTGTAACATTTCTAGGACATATTGTGGTACATGATCAAGTTAAAACTATATATGCTAAGGTCAAGGCTATCTCTGAATTCCCTTTGCCTGTTAGTACAAAGCAACTCATGCAATATTTTGGTATGTCTGGATACTATCGGAACAGTTGTTTTAATTTTTCCATAATTGCTGAACCCTTGAGAAATTAATTAATCAAGATAAACACGTTTCATTGGACTGAAAAATGTTTGGAAATGACCATACTTAAGAGTGCACCAGTTCTTAGAGTTCCAAATTTCAGTAAATTACTTAAACTGCTGATACAAATGATCTTAGTGTCGGAGCAGTATTTATTCAAGTAGAAGCGTGTTAATTATCCAATGTGCTATTATGCACCAAAGAATCGTTGAACAATCGAAAATGAATTCTGCATTTGATATTGGCATTACAACATTTTGAAATTTACCTTAGTTTAAACACCTTCTACGATTATTGTATTTAGTGATCTCCCCCTTACTTTCATAGGCAAGATCAAAACTAAACATCGGAGTTTATTTTTGATGGAATTTGTTGTTACTGGAATATAATACTGACATCAGGCACGTTAGAGGAAAAGACAATTTAGTAACAGATGCAGTTTCCCGTGTATATAAGTATTATTTCATATCCACTTTGTATCATTTATAAGATTTATTCTGATGTTAATTTTGGTGCATAATAATTATACGTGAAAAAGAAGGCTTTGTTACAAAAAATCTTTCTTTTTCTTTTATGGGTGGTGGTGTTGTGTATATTTAATATAATTGTTTGTTTGTTAGTTTTAATTTTTCAAAAATACCATTTCGTGTTATTGTAACTAATTGTATTTACTGGATTTGATATTGTCCAGAAATGAGTTTAGTTTTGATTGGCCTGACTGACTGTATTCATTAAAAAAGACATAATAGAACCACTGTATCTAGTTTCTGATCTTGATTCAGAACCATTGAGATTTTTGGTAAACAATTATTTGCTCATTCTTTTATTCTTTCTCAGAGTACGAACCAGTGGTTAGTCAAGGCCATGCTTGGAGTACATGATATGAAACGTGATTATTGTTACAAACGTCTAATTTATCTAAAAGGCGACTCTCATCCGGGAATCTATTTTGCGTCTTAAACTAGTGTATAACTGTTGTCTGTATAGAGATTGGTCAGTCGGACTTTAAAAACTTGAGATGACAAATTTCATTGTGTTGTGACCAGTTTGAGCTGAATTTTTTATTTTATGGAATTCAATTGGTTCTTTGCCCTTAAAATACATTCTTGCTCTTACAAAATTCTTCAACAAAGACATTCTTTAAAATTTATATGGATTTCAAAACTGGAATAATATTTTCTGTGATTCAGCAACGAACTGTTGACACAACAGCACTTGACGATTACAACAGACGTCATCTCCTTCCATTTTGAGTTTTAACGGGACTCGACCTCAGATTCATTCAGGACTTTTAAATACTAGCACATCAGTTTCTTAATTCTTGGATTATTTTTGGATTTTGTTTGTAGAACCGTAACTTCTTTCTTTCTCATTTTTCACTTGATATTCTAGGAAAATAAATTATTTGTTTAGTTTTACAAAAGCTTGCTGCTTTCCCTTTTTATATTACTTTGTAAGAGCCTAGACCGGAAAAAGTATTTCACAATCAATCTTTCCAGTCATGAATAGAAAATTTATTTATCATGTAAGGTTGGAAGACAATTGGAATATCATATTACTCGGTTCCATTGAAAAGGCTTAAGCTAGAGATTATTTATTATATGGGTCACATATTTCACTTTTAGGGCAGCACAAATGTTACCCAGTGTGCTTTATCGACACAATATACAGACAATCACACCATATTTCTCATAATCTTAAGAATAAACACTTTATTTCCATTAGTTTTATACCTAGAATAATTAACATTTAACCACTGGACCACCAAAAAACAGGAGAAATAACTCCAAAAATAGGCTGGAACTAATTTCGTGGGTACTGATATGGAAATAATAATTATGACATAAATCCAAGGAGGTTAACATTTTAGGGGCCAATTCTGGCCAAGCTATTAATTTTGTATACCACACATTTTTTAATTTTATTAAATAAAGCTGACGAAGTTTTATTTTTCCAAATATTTAAATGCTTATACAATCTGTGTCTTGGTCCTAAAACACCGTGCAATTTTCGGACGACATTCTTTCAAGATCACAAAACAAAATTTGCTTTAGTTTTATTAATAATATGAATATTTCAATTCTATTTAACTTCTTGTTAATGTAATATAACTTCTGTCTTAAAATCTGTTTTGAACGGAGAATAA
>JAEAOA010001111.1:0-35000 GCA_016746295.1 Potamilus streckersoni | reverse complement strand
ATCCAAATAAATCACATGTTAAGCAAACTCGAAAGCTTGTTCAAAGACAAGCTTTCAATTAAATTCAAGACACAGGTTCGTAGTATATTTTGGAGAGAATGAACTGCAAACAAAGCAAAATTCTATGGGGCACATATTTCACTTATAGGGCAGCACAATATATTACCAAGTGTGCTCTATCGACAAAATATACAGGCGATTACAGCATATACTGCTCAAAATCTTAATAATAAACACTTTCATACCAATAATAATTAACTCTTAAACATTGACCACCACAAAACAGAATAAATAACTCTAAAAAAGGCAGAATTGATTTCGTTGGTACTGATTAAGAAATTATAATTATGACATAAATCCAAACAGGTTACCATTTTGTGGCCAATTAGGGCTAATCTATTAATTTTGCATACCACACATGTTATTTTTATTGAATGAATATAATTTCTATCTTAAAATCTGTTTTGAGCAAAGAAAAAAAGGATAAATTTAATTTTGTTAGATATTAAATGAAGGTTAAAATTTAAACATTAAAATAGACTGTAAAATATTAAATTACAATTGTAGAAAAAGTTTGAACATGAAACTGCAAAATTAACACGAATTTGTTTCTGGTCAATTTAGTCCAGTAGACGAGATGCACGATCCTCATTGATTATCTGCCTAAATGTTCTTTCAACTAAACGCTTTAGATTCTAATTAGAAATTTAGAATATTTTACTACAGTCCAATTTATTATTGTAAGAAGCGATTGATTGTTTAGTATTTATGGTATAAATTAGAAAATAGCGCGACATACGAGTGAAATATTACTTTTATTACTTTACTTTGATCGGTAGGCTGATGGGTGAAACTTCTATATAGGATTTTCTTATCTATTTTATTTTGTTTACATTCTAGCATTAATATTTATTTTATAGTTGTTTATTTAATCAGTTAATAGGTTTTGACGAGTAAATATAAAATACCGGGATATAATTCCTCGATGACGCTTTGGACGCATGTTTTAAAGCAGAATAAGGAATAACTTTTTTCTTTAATATATATATATATATATATATATATATATATATATATATATATATATATATATATATCCAGGATTATTTTGTCTTTTTAAGCTTTTTTAATTAATGTTTGTTTTATTAAATTCTATTTTCATTGAACTGGAAAATAGAAAAACAGGAAATAAAGGATAAAGGGGTTCAATTCCCAGAAAGCAGAATATAAAATTACGTCTATTGTAGTTGTTTCTAATTTGTGAAGACTAGTACCTACTGTTAATTATTCAGTATTTTCAGTTTACTGCATCACATGTTTTGAAACGGATATTTTATCTGGGGCAGAAAAAGTTCTTCTAGGGCCTAAATATAACCTTTAGCAGTTAAATACAGTTTAAGTAATCTATTTATTATAATGAAAGTAGTATAGCTTTTAAAACATATCTACTTTCTTCTTAATTTCCCATTTTGTCATTTATAATATTATGCAAGGTGGATAACACAATAATGGTGCCTTGAGATCTTTTCTAAACAACAAAACTATGTACAGTCGGGCCATAGTGTTATGAATTCTTTTAGTTTACTGAAGAGTGTAGGTTGATAGCTGTATGTATGTATATATATATATATATATATATATATATATATATATATATATATATATATATATATATATATATATACATACATACATACATACATACATACATACATACATACATACATACATTGATACATACATACATACATACATACATACATACATACATACATACATACATACATACATACATACATACATACATACATACATACATACATACATACATACATTGATACATACATACATACATACATACATACATACATACATACATACATACATACATACATACATACATACATACATACATACATACATACATACATACATACATACATACATACATGCATACATACATACATACATACATTGATACATACATACATACATACATACATACATACATACATACATACATACATACATACATACATACATACATACATACATACATACATACATACATACATGCATACATACATACCGAGAGAGAGAGAGAGAGAGATGACTTTATCTGCTATCTGCCATTTACGTTCTATATAGGACATCTATCGTGACGCTGAAGTCTAGACGAGTTATCTTTGCACCTTATATGTCTCAAAAACTGTTCACGTTTGGCGTGTGAATTTAGTCACAACAAAGGTAGGAAGACAAGAAACGATATAACGATGAATATAGCCCTGTTAATCTTCGTTTTTGTAATCCCAGTTCAGACAACAGTTATGGAGCAAGACGCAGTGATAGAATTCCTGTTGCGAAAGGTAGCAGAATTGGAGCGGAACCAACGTGAATGCAGTGGCCATCAAAACAAAATACTACTGGATCTGAATAGTGTAAAGCACAAGCTCCAACAATCAGAGCGGCGAATATCAGAACTAGAAACTATTGTTTATTATATGAGTTCTGATGAATACAATGAAAAACTGAATCGTACTGTTGAGGACGACCCAATAGATAATCTTACTAGTGAAAATATTACCAACGTTTTTATAAAAGAGAAAAGCATCAGTCGTATAACAGAATCTAAAGGAATGCATTCACATAAAACAGGTAATCACTATAAGAGATTCGTCGATTGAGACAAAAAACAAATCGTGACTAAGGTCAATGTTAATGTCATGTGCATTGTTTTTTCTGCTTTAGCTTTGGAATTAGAAAAGTTGCTGTTACTGAGTGAGAGAGGTTAAACGCACTGAGTCAACACAAATATGGAACGTCCAATTACATATTTGGACAACAATTTTTGGATTTTGAAGTGTCTCGGTTATTTGTTTGACTATGTTTTCTTGCGAGTTGTCTATTGAAAAATGGATAAAATGTGGCGCTTGGTCTCTTTTAAAAGCTCGAAAATATATTTACAAATTTAAATAATTTTCAATGAAATCTGATTTCAATGTTATAAACTGGTTTCAGTTGTCATCTGTTGGAAGAATTAAGTCGAATAAAAATGCAATATACAAACTTGATATTGCTTACATTGCTTTGCCAGGTTTGCAGCAGATGAAACCCTCTATTTTATTCTTTCTTTTTCTGTTATTGTTTACATTCCAGTATTAGTGTTTTATTTTATTATTTTTTAGAATTAGTTAAGGGTACAGCTGTATTCTTGAAAAAGAATATAGTTGAAGATGTGATACAAAAGGCAAGAGACAGATATCTTTTACCATCGGAATATTTGAGGAGAAAGTGTCGGGTTATTTACTAGTACATGTATTCCATGTAAGCGTACTCATTTCGTGCCGATCGTTTCATGCTGATTAATAATGGAAGATCAAAAGGATTGGATTGCTTGCAACGTCTGTAAATGGAATAATACCCGTCCATGCTAATTAAAGATTCTTTTTCGAAACTATTCTAAACAAAGATATAAATGGCTTCAATAAGTAAACTAGAACCTTTACGTGTCTTATTGCTGAATTCTGTGTAATTCCTCCTTTAATCCAGCATCACTTCTCTTCCATACTAATTTTCATTTTTTTGGTGCTCTCTGTCATTAATCTGCCAGACAATATAGAAGCAAAACCTAGTTATTTAAATAAATGATATTTTAACAAATTGGTTTATGTCTCATACCGAATGAGTATACCTAGGTAACACGAACAATTTCTGAACATACAGCGATGCGCACAACGGTATACTGCAATTATAATGGGTACAAATAATTCAATGTTCTGGAGCAGGAACATGGTACTTATTGATTTTAAACCTACATTTGTCAGTAACGGAAAACTTTTAAAATTACTTTCTACATGAAAAATTAAATCATGCTGTTAATATCATCAAATCCGTAACAAGATCACTCGGGAATTTCCGTACATTCCTCACAGACGGAAACTTCCAAAGTAACCGTACATGGAAAATTACCAAAGTACAAACATCGGAAACAAATATCGCTGTAAATTAGTATACCGGTAGCACTGCATACCTCTACCAGTTGACACTCCCTCACATTCAGAATCATGAAAATCACTAACGAAGCCCTGTAATTAGCACACACACACACACACACACACACACACACATATATATATATATATATATATATATATATATATATATATATATATATATATATATATATATATATATATATATATATATGTGTGTGTGTGTGTGTGTGTTCTAAGAGCTTTAAAAACTTTCCGTTCAAAATGCAATATCTAACCATTTCGACTTCAGACTTTTAAAAAATGTTGCAATGAATGTATTTAACAACATTTTTGAGTAATATGTACCAGTAATAATTTTATTATGGTACCAACATTGCGGTAGCGTTTCTTAAAATTTTAGAGTGTTTCAAGCTTAACTCAATTGACCCGCTGTTACAACATGTTTAAATCCTAATAGCACTAGAAATCAGATTCAACGTATACGCTCATCTGCTTTCTGTGAACAACTATATTACATGACGGTACATCCTCATCCCCTGATACACGAATAAAGCAATACACAGAGAAAGAGAGAGGTAACAACACGATGAATCTTATATAACTTACAAATCAAAGTACATAATATATAATAATTTTACTCCTTATAAAAAGTTAATCTGAGCATGTTTAACGATACAAGGCAAGAGGCATACCAAAACGCATGCAGGTAAATAGAATTTCACTGTGCTGTCAAGAATAATATCGAGAGTTGAAAAGAAACAAAAATTAAAACAAAACATACATTAGATAGATCGCCTATTGTACAACTCCTTTTTGGTTTCAAAAAGAGAACTGGTTTTGTTTGAGTACACGTGAAAAAATAGTTCGATTTTTCATTTGAAGTGTTTTTAAAATCCGTCATGTTCCATCGATATAACGTAAAACGTGTTTTGAAGCATATCAGATACAAAATGATCACAAGATGCACCTCTCTAGATGGTACACTGTACATTCGCAGTATGACATACACCTCCCACTCCATAAAACTACTCACGCGTAATAATACAGGATATTAATGTTTTGAAAAGGCAGTTGCACCTTTCGTCACTAGTTATCAATTTATTCACTAGTTATCTAATTTAGCTGGTTAAGAGGTAGTTTTATCTTGCAAATGTAGAAGAAAGAGGAATTTGTCCATAGTTTGATGCTATACGTCAATGGCCATATTGCTCATTGCACATATTGCGGTATATTGTAAAGTATATGATTGCGTTTTGGGGGAACAAATTAAGTTGTCAACCTACAAATGCATCCTACACATTCCTGCTCATGTATCTTCGATTGTTCCAGGTATTTTCAGAAGACAAGGTCGAGTGATTGCATCGAAACAGATCGCATTTTGTGCTATTATGGTAAATGGAATAGGATCAGTCCAAAATAATGAAATCGTGCGTTTCGATACTGTTCTGCACAACGAGGGCAATGGCTTCAACAAGGAAACTGGAATATTTACATGTCCACTGTCGGGTACATACTTCTTCACAGTAAGCGTTACGACACGGCCTTCGTCAGGTGCATATGTACATCTAATTGTAAATGGGAAAGTTAAAGGCAACAGTTTTTCTTTTGGTTCTGGCTCATACGATCAGGGAAGTATTTCAAGCATAGTGCGATGTGAAGCTGGATATAATGTTTGGGTCAGCGCTTACGGCGCATCAGAACCATATTGGGACTATTACACGTCCTTCTCTGGTTTCCTTCTCTGGGGAGATGCCACAGGAAATAGATAAAAGATGAAAAGAACTACAATACCAACGATAAAATCTTCCACCCCTCAAATCCCCCAAACGTACAGGTATTTAATTCTAGGTCCATATAATATTTCTGGGATAATACACAAAGGTCCAATTGCTGAATTCTATAGCATTCCTCCTTTGTTCCAGCATCACCATCTTAATATAATTGTTTCTTATTTTACTATAAATCCTTTAAGTAAACGACTATGCTAATAAACAAAGAAGAAACAAATGTAGTATTTGTATTCAACATAACTGTTTACTTTTAATATTTATCGACCTTTGAATACATGATATAGTTTAAGTCATTGATGTATTTTCATCCCAGTTATCATTTTACAGTCGTAAATGATACTGAAGAAGACATTATATTACAATAATTTATTATAACCAGAGACAACCTAAAAGTATAACTTTTTCTGAGGGTTAGAAACTCAAATAAAGTCAATCTCTATCAACCTCACATCATGAGAAAATGCCATAGTCGTCGCATTTAACAATTTGTTTTCAATAATGTCTCAAGTAATTTTAGTATAAAACCTTTAAGGTGATAGCGTCACATTAAATTTACCGTTAACTATTAGTCTTTCTCTCTATATCTCATTCACACACATACGTACATACATAGCACATACATACATACATGCATGCATGCAAGCATACATACATACATACATACATACATACATACATACATACATACATACATACATACATACATACATACATACATACATACATACATACATACATACATATATTTTGACAAGTGGTTTTTTTTTCAAACCAAATATGAAATTTTGGTATTATTGACAGAGACCAATCTTAACATTTTCCAGTCTCTGAGAATGACTCGTTTGTCTTATTTAGATACTAATATCTAATAGAAAGTTTTTAAAATATGGATGACGATGATGCTAATGCGTGAAACAAGAACTGCAATTTTGAATTAAACAATCTAATTACACATCAAAAGAATACGTATAGCTTACGCTCTTTATAAAATTTTAAACAGAGATTCCGGTCAATAATTGTTCTGTGCAGCACATTATGTGTTAATATCCATATATTTTCTATAAAATTTAATAAATTGGGGAAATTCCGCAAGGAGTAGTCCAAATGTGTAATATGTCAATATATTTAAGAATGGAATAATTATCATCTATTGTAATTAAGCTGTTGTACAGACGGGCAGAACTCAAACTATTAATTAAAGTGTCAATTAAGGCTTTGTAAATCTCTCTTTCACTATTTCTCGCTCTCTAAATCTTCTCAAAATTGTATCGAAATTGTATTAAGCACAACATCGATGCACTTTTATGCAAATGTATTTATCATGCAAACAAATCGAGTAGCCATTTGACCTTGAATCATTTTTTTGGACATAGCCTGCTGCTTGTGAATTGATAAAACTATGAAATCGCTCCAGTCAAACCGTGTGAAAAAAAGTATTTTCACAAATGAAATACATTAGCAGATATCTTGTGTTATGGAAGTGGTTCAACTATTTGTGTGTTAGTTTGTAAATTTTCCTATTATATTTTATTCCATTACATATTATTGTAATGATAACTTTATTAGCTGGATTTGATATTTTTCCTGAAAATTCAGTTCACTTTGTTTTGACCTGATAAACAAGCATTAGCAAGTGACCAAGATTAGGAGCGAATTTCCAGTTTCGTGTAAACAACATTTTTTATTCTTAGTAAGATTCGTTTAGTATATACTAATCCGTAAATGGCGTACGTGATGGTTGGCATGTAATGTTTATACTCAGCTTGACAAAAGTGATCACGTGACTCTATCACAATATTATAGTGATTTTGGCCAGTTTTGCATTTAAATTTTGTAGCTCAAAGGTGTTTTTGTTGCGATCAGTTTGATTTGAATTTTTATATTTTTCGAAAGTAGTAATTTATTTCTCTGGAAAACATACATTTAAGTGATCTTCATCAGAATTCTTTGCTAAAGATATTTATTGAAATCATTCCGATTTCAGAAACTGATTCAACAAATAACCGTTGACACGGCAAACATTTGAAGATTATTGAAGACGTCATCGCCTTATATCTTGGAATTTCATCAGGATTCGAACCGTGATTCACTTAGAATATATATTTTAATTCTTGGAATAATGTTTGGATTTTATTCTCATTTTTACCCTGTTTTCTAGGGAAATAAAATTCATTTGTTTAATTTTACAAACATTATTGGCTTCATTTTTTCTTTGTTACTTTTTAGGAGCCTAGACATGAAACACTTGTTAGTAATAATTGCTTCTTTTGCAGGCATGCATAAATAATCAAGTTTTACAGGCAGTAAGAATTATAAATATTTGCGGGATGGAATTAAATTCCATAGCCATCTGGTGCAAATTTTTTTTCCATTAAACGTTTTAACTTTCAAAGTTGTGTTCCATCCATTGAATCTATAAAAATTTGGTAGTTTTCGTACTATTTTAGAGGAATTACTGCCTTCAGTGTGTTTACGCATATCAGTAGAGGAAAACCTGTATCATTAGAAATGACCATTTGCAGTTTGTGAATAAATCTTTTTGATATGTATTGTATTCAACCACCTATAAATATTTTAATAGAGGCAAATCTTTTCATAATCAGACACTGCCCGCCTAACATTAACCACCATTTATCTCCGGAGTTTAAGGTCTGATGTACCTTCACGTTAAAGTTATCAGTCGAGTTTCATCGTATTTATGTTTTTAAACAATTTCTTTAAAATATGTTTTCTAGATTAAAATCCTCCACTTTGAAAATAAGAAATGACGTGTATCAAGGTTTTCTAGATTCCTAAAGCTAAGTCTATATAAGAAAAATAAGGCAATTTAAATACAATGTCACGTGATTGTAGTTTAAACTCATTTAAACCGAATTTAATCTCAAATATTTGAGCAGCAGGAACCAATCAGGTGAAATATTTGCAAGTTTTGAACTGAGCAAATTGAATGAGAATGCATTAGATATCTAAATCTTATAAGAGGGTTAGTACAATACTCAGTGAAGGATCATTTGGGAACGTTTTGGTTGAGACATACTTAAGGTTTATTTTAGATAAGTTACTGATATGTTTGCTACTGATTATTCCGATTGCGCGACTGCATATTTTTAAAAGACCCTCCCATAATATCGCAGATGACAATAACGGAAGCCATGGAACTAATGAATAAACTATATATATATATATATATATATATATATATATATATATATATATATATATATATATATATATATATATATATATATATATATATATAAATATATATATATATATATATATATATATATATATATATATATATATATATATATATATATATATATATATATATATATATATATATATATATATATATAAATATATATATATATATATATATATATATATATATATATATATATATATATATATATAATTCATTCATTATACTTTCAGACGCTGTTATTGTAAAATAAATTGTTTTCTTTATTTTAAGTACCGCTAAAGATAATGTGGTTGAGAGCAATTAAGGATGATTGTCTGAACATCAGATCAGCCATTTTAATTAGCTCTTTGCTTAGAACATGTATAATGTCCGCAAGATCAATATATAAATAGTTCAGCTATAGCACACGAAACAAATTGACATAGATGTGTGCGCCTCCATTATCTCCATTGTGAATTTTGCAAACGCAAACAACTTGAATGCTGCAATTGAAACAACCTTACCTTACACATGTCACTCACAAGCTCATCATATCAGTAGAGCGCATCCTAAATATATCCATACCTCCATGCTTATATATGCCTGTATTATTATTACTCTATGGTCATGCTTCTATATATCATGAAATAAGTAATAGTAAAGAGTGCAAAGCAACAAGCTTTGCAAAATTTATCAAATAATTTATTTTTATAGAATACAAAGTAACAAATGTAAAATAACACAAAGTATTGCAAATTGAATCCAACACAGTCACACATTTACGAACACAAGTCATGATGATCAAAATTCTGCAAATATTTAGCGAATATCCAAATTAAATCCAAGGCTAGAAGTGTTGATGTTCCTATGGTGGCCCATGTAATGCTAATTGCCAGCAGTCTTTTATTGGACCTTAATAATGCAATAAAATAACATATTCTTATTGACCCTAAACCAAAATCTCTATTTTCAAGAACATAAGTTAGATGAGCACTTTGTATTTACAGTGAACAAATATTTGAATGAATAAATTACAGATCAAATGAACTGCTAGATACAACTATATTACAATTCATTATGCTGAGATCTTGAAGCATATATAAATGATTTCCATAAGAAACAAGATTGTGTAGTCCTCTACTTGACCTCAGGTCACAATTAACATATTACCAACTTAAACTTAACAACTATTAAGAGATTCTAATGGAGATGATAAACTACTCCATTTGTGATTTTTTGTACCAAAAATCATTATTGTATTTTTACAATTTTGATTTGACGCCCTGCCTTTCGTTCTTTGCCCCAATAATACCTACATACCAATATTGAACTTACGTGAAATTCAATAAAGATGCTGCTTAAGATTAAACGTACCTATCAGTAGTTCATCGTTAAGCTTGGAAGCCGTACATTGGCATTGTGCCATGACCTCTTCCTCTCCACTTGTAATAACTCTGAGCCCGGAAATTTTTTGAAACTGCTACTGCAAGTGTCTTCACCAGCTATCGATTAATTTAATTATTTAAAACATTGTTTTTACATTGTAAAAGGAGCAGAAACTGCATAGCGATCCATGTGATTCACGATAATTGATCAATATATACTCAGTGAGTACGATAGACGCTTACATTAAAGGAAAAGCAATATAAAATAAAATTTATATAAGAAATAAAGTGTTAAGAACCATGTAGAGTTTAAAAATATGATCATAGATCAAATTGCAATAAAATAAAAAAACAACATTTTGAAAATAATATCATTGTAATAATACCATACAAATTGGCTTTGTGAGAACAAACTATATATTTGGAATCTTCCATCTCCTGCACAGCATCAACTGTAAACATATGTATTTTTCAATCATGACATGCTCTGACCTTACTGCCAATGACCGGAATGAAAAATATTATGAATACTACAGTAGCTGATATTGCATATACGTGTACTTTATTTACACATTATACACCAATATAGTGTTCATGACAGGAGTTTCAACCCAGGTGAATTATTCCTGGCAGAAACTTTCCGAATTTTTTTCTGTAACCATAAGACCATCCCTTACGTGAGCTTGTGCAAATTATTTCATACAGATATCATAATGCTTTAGATATGGTTCTATTTACTTAGCGGACGTTAACGTGTGGTTGAGTTCTCAAGCCTTTTCAAGCGATTTCGGCCGTGTATTGATGTATCACTCCATGGGAGTATAGAGGATATGGCATTTGGTTTAGAAAACCTGCAATGTGTTATAATCACCACATTCAACACAGCTGAAAAGCGACGCTTTTTCTGACTGTCAGTATTTTTTAACTGAGCAAATCTTCATTCCATTGTGAAATCGTGAAATAAAGGCAATACAGAAATGGGAGAACAAAGAATGGTAATACCCCTCTTGAATTGAGGCATTTTGAGTTTTAATATCTTCGTGACACTGTCAAAATCAATTTGTATAGAAATATCTCATTTTACGACGCTTAAAATACTATTAACATCTTAAATCCTGATATATACGACAATTACCTCTAAATTTATGAGAAAAAAATTATTTATAGAATACTTTTTCTGTAATGATAAATAGTGTCTAGCACATTATAAGCAAATAGATCATGTGCACTCTCATAATATATTTTTACAATAATATCACCTGTTAGGAGAATTCGTACATATTTTGTTCTCAGTGAGGCGAGTTTGAAAATCAATTTGGGCAAAAGTGAATATTGCCTTGCTTTTGTTAAATTGTTAGAAAATATTGGACATGGTCATGTTGAACCTATATTCGAATTAATTTCTAATGCGCATCAGTAAGATGCATAGGATTAGATATTGCTTGAATTTTTTTCATAATTACTGAACCTCTAACACATTTGTGAAATAAGAACACTAAGTCTCATTGGTCTGAAAATACCAGGAGAATTTTGAAATTTTAAAGGCCATACTTAAGATTGCATCCATTCTACCAGCTCCAGAATTAAATCTATTATTTAAAATGTTTGTTGATATGAATGGCGTATGGTTAGTAGAGTATTAATACAGGAAGACAACGATGATGTGGAGCAGCCAGTGTGCTATGTTCTAAAACACATACCAAGTACAAGAGATATTAGTCCACAACCTGGAAGAAATCTTCGGTTTCAATTGTGTCTTTACAGCACGTTGAGGTATGTAAAGGTTCAGCTCCATATCCGATTGTTGCATTCAGCGATCACATAACCCCTGCTTTCTTTAGCTAAATGGTCGAATTTAATGTTGCATGAGATACAATTGTTATTCGGCACATCAATAATAAAGGAAATAAGTTTGCAGACACAATTTCACATGTACAAAAGTATTATTTGGTTTTCTTTGGCGTGTAAGTTATATGATCCGAATGATGTATTCCAATGCAATTTTACTGATATGTATGTTTGACTGGCATAATCTTTATTGCATACATCTTTCTGTCTTCCTTATATGGGTGTTATGTATATCTGTGTCATCGGGGTTCATATTGAAGATTAAAGATTGTTATAATCATTGTGTAAATAACATTAAATAGCTAATTTTGTACATTGTAGATTGGTACTTTAAAAATGCGACCATAAGATTGAAACACGTTACTCCTTCAAGATAGTGAAACCTACCTTGAGTCGAAGTAATCATGTTAGTGTGGCGTTTTGACATCGGAATCTGAAGAAGAAGTGTGTTTACGAACTGATTTTTAGGATCCTCAAATTCCCTTTAGGAAAGTCCAAGTGACGTAATTCTTGATTGGCTAGCTGATAAAGTACTTAATCTTATTGACAGAGTGATTTCGAAATAATTAGTTAAACCTTGTTCTAGTTCCGAGACTTCGTAGTAGGTTTTCATATAAGTAATGATTTGCTGAAAATTAGTTATTCTTAGCATAACTTCAACCTTAGAGATGTCCAACAGTTGTGTAGATTCAATATATTTTAATTATTCGTTTGAATTACAAATTTAACAGGTGTTAGTGTTAATTAACTGTTTTTAATGTACTGTAAATTAAGTTAACAATATTTTGCATTGTATCATTATGATACAGCAAGACTATTGTCACATCAGAGCAATAAAATGAGCTTCATTTGGCTTACTACTGGAACTAATTTAGAATACTCGAAACTTTTGGATTAGTGATATAACTTATAGGACTAATAACAATTAAATTTACCATTCTGTAAGCTATCTTTATATATATTGAAGTTTAGAAAACCTATTGGTTTTCTTTCTTTTCTTTTATATAGTTTAAGATCTATAACATTTTGAAGAAATTGCGCATGATACCAATAAAATGATAGCATTTAGTGAAAAACAGCAATTATCTCTAAGTCTTTCTCTCTGCTTAACACACAAACACACATACATACACACACAAACAAAGAAACACACGCATGTGCGCGCATTTGTGGATTATGTGGTTGGTAGAGTTGTTTCGCAATAGATCAGGAAAATATATGTCCGTTACACTCGTTAGAATCTGGAACAAACATTTTACCTCATAATCCATCAATATATTTAACATTTCGAATTGTGTTTAAATCCCTTTAATTAAATCGGACCATGCGGTTTTGGTATTCCTGTTGAGTGCAGACAACCATCATGAGGGTTTTTTTTGTTTCTCTGAGTACTTTACGCCTATTGGAGTAAAGGCACTTGTATGTCATTAGAAATGACCATTTACACTTCAATTATTAACAATGCTGAGTTTGTATCTATTTTACATATAACTTTTTCACTCCACTGTTAGCTTATTAGAGACACGTTGTTCCACAATTATACACTATCATGCAAACATTCCACCACCCCCGTCTCTTTTGAGATCAATATTCAATGCAAGTTTATATTAGAGCTATCAGCAGAGTTTGTTTATTATTTATTAGTTGTAAAGTTTTCTTTAGATATAATTGCCTGGGTAGATGGATAGGGTCCTTCACTTTCAAAACAACATATGACCAACCCCAAGGCTCTAGATGCCTAGAGCTAAGAAGATATAAGATACAGTAAGACAATGTAAATGCAAATGTCATGTGACTTTATTTTAAAATAATTCAGCAGAATTTAGCTTCAAATAATCAAGAGCCCTGAATCCATCATGTAGCAAAATTGGTACGTGTTAAGAATTGCTGTGCGTGAAATAGCTAAACTACAAAAAATGAATGAAAATACATTAAAGCATCCAAAGTACATGGCCTTCTCATGGTAATTAATGTTTACGCTATCAATATACAGAATTATATGGATATACTTTTATCAGATGTTTTGGAATATATATTTAGTATCTAAATCGATATTATCATACTACTACATACATATTCCACTGACCATGGTTCAGAAAACAATACATTATTGGCATCAATAACAGGCACAGTCCTTGAACATGATTGCAGTTTTAGTGCTGCTGTGCTGCCAGACCGATCAATATTTACTGTAGTACTGGCAGATCAATCCATGTGTGTACTCTGACTCAATGTTATTACTTCCTATAGTGAACGAACGTATTGAATTCTGATGCTTGCGGGTGTTAAATTTGTAAAAAAAATAATAATGAAGAAATGTATAATTTTCGCGTACGGATATATCAAAGCGAAATTATACATTTCTGATCTTTATACAAGGGCTAGTCAAATTGATATTCACCGATTGGGAAGCTACTAAAATTATTGTCTGGTGAAAATGTTTTCAATAATTTCAGACCTAAAATTATTATCCCAAAATTACGCATGATCACTGTAACACCAAAACATATATAGATTTGTATTCTTTCCATCATCCTCGTAGCTTGAAGTATGAGATTTTTCATTTACTTTCTAGTGTAGTCAGTGAAAGAGTTAGCGCATTATAATTGTTATGTGCATTTCTTTCGTATTGTATATCTGATTTTTGTAGTTTAACTGAGAATTGTGACTACATAATAATAGTTATGATTCTAAAAGTGCACAAATATGCATAGCTGAAATTGAATTGAAGACTGGCCTTGTTTACGAATTAGTGAATTTTGCATTAGAAAGTTTTAGTTATCCACTACACATATTACATTTATTGTAACAACGTCATGTGTAGCAGATTAGAATGGGTAGCGTGCTATAATCCCCAAGATACCGATCCACAAGCACAGCAGAAGTGGAGATATTTCCACTCATTTTAAACAATTCATGCAGTGTAAATAATATCAACGAGTTCACCTATCGATGCATATGGTAGACACGAGTCAAGCTGGATGAACTTGCGTAGGTAATTGCTGATAAACGAGAACATCGTTGGCGTATTACCGTTACGACAGAAGATGGCACAAAAACATAACAATTACATGTGCCTGAAGTTGGGCAGCATAAATAGCATGATGATTTACAAGTTAATGAGCAATTATTTCAGTCGAATATGAAACGGATAAGATGATTCAAAACATTTTTCAAATATGGGTCCAATAATCATATCAGCATTTCAGCGCACATGCACCTCCGCGGTTACAATGGAAATTACTTTCCATGTGTATTTGATTATTACACTTACTGATGCTTCTAAAATAACTAATCCATGGGTTTAAAGCGTTTGTCTTGTATTCATGAATCGTAAGGACGCTTTGATCCTTAAATGATTAAATAATAGCTTTTGCAAGGGTTCTTGATACATTTGAAAACTTCACGATTACAAAATCAGGTTGGACTTTAAAGAGGTGCGCGGAATCTCAGCTATATTTTTCCACTTAAATAAAGATTTATGGGTAGTATTACATCTTGGTGCCAGCATGACGAAAGCGTGCTATTGTTAATGTAATAAAGGTGCAAAATGATGCCGTTTTCAATGTTCTGACTACGAGCTCTTGTTTGCATTGTATTTCGCATCCTATCACCAAAACCAGTCTCAGGAATATGAACCATGCATAAATCAACTTAACTTGGTAGCCTCAAGTTCTACTAAAATATTGCTGGTATTAGAAAGTAACTGCAACTTAGATAATTAAAATGATATCAATGATGTATATATTCTATACTAAAGAACGCTTATGCATCTTTCGTCTTTGTAAAACTTGTATCACCACATTAACTCACATTAGAATTTCAGGCACCCATATTAAG
Source organism: Potamilus streckersoni (assembly GCA_016746295.1). Classification (NCBI taxonomy): domain Eukaryota; kingdom Metazoa; phylum Mollusca; class Bivalvia; order Unionida; family Unionidae; genus Potamilus; species Potamilus streckersoni. Next base: position 18,955 of record JAEAOA010001111.1, on the reverse strand, counting down.
TGTTTTGATATGCGTTTACATTTGTAGAAGAGAATTGTTTAAATATGATTATTCTTAATCTATCCCTATGCACCAGTAACAAAATTTTAAAAAGTAAATTTTGTGTGCATCTATGTTACCTTGACTGCTTACTAAATCGGATTATAAGCCGTTAAAAAACTTGTTGATTCCATATATTTGTTATAATAATAGAGCCCAAAGGTCTATACTTGCATGTTTTTAAAAATACATTTTTAGTAGTACAAAGAGGGAAATAGAAAAAGTCTGCGGGTTAGTTCATTAGTTTATTGTTTCATCAATATATGTTGTTCGCCCAAGTTTCTGATATTCGTAGCATTTTTAGTATCTTTTAAATGAGCGGTTTAGTTTGCTTTAATGAATACAAGTTTTCAAATTAAATATGATTCAGTATGTGCCCCCCCTCTCTCTCTCTCTCTCTCTCTCTCTCTCTCTCTCTCTCTCTCTCTCTCTTAAATCCTAGTTACTTAAATAACTTAGAATATACGTTATATTAAATTTTATTATTAGCAGTCGCCCACTTTTAATGTATAAACTATAAAAACGACAAGGTATGGATATGTTTTGTTTCTGTATTCATACTTTTCGTTTATTTAACAAAACTTATTTTGATATTGATCATTTTAAAATACTGAAACAACCTATAACAAAAATGCTTTCTCTGAAATGTAATTTGTACTTTTTTGGATAGATTTTGATGTAAGTAATAATAATCCTTTGTTCTGCTTATTTCATATTCTTTTATTGCATTGCTCTACATTTCATCCAGAGTATTCAATTTACCTATAGCATTTAATCTTGCTATGTTTCGAAGCTTTATAGAATACTAGTGTCTTGCAAACCTTTTAGTAAACAGCTCCTACAAACGTACAAGACCAATGACAAGCTAGAAAAATAATAAGTCGTATAATGCAGAAATCGCTTCCAATGATTGCCTCAACATCCATTATACCAGAAACATTTCCATACTAACATTTTCTAAATTTTATCCCTTTCCCTGACTCATCTGTAAAGTTATATAGCCTTAACTAAATCATTTCTTCTTGTATTAAGTTTACATACCTAAATTTATTTAGGTCTAAATACCTACGCTTTAAATGTATGTACCAGCCAGTTAGTGGATAAACTAAACAATTACTTGGTTAATTTGTCACGTAATATCTCTTGAGCTAATTCATATTGAAATGTAAAATAATGCAAAAAAAAATGATTAATAACCAATTAGATATTTGTCAGATACCTATATTAGCTAGTGTAACTAATTTTAAAATTAGGTACCATCTGTAAAAGCATAATGAAACTAACCGTAAGAGTTGAAATTAACGCCTCTTTTTTGCATTCTATAGGAAATGCGCGTAGAACTAAAGTAAGGAAAAATCTTTATAAGAATCCGAGAAAACTTTAAAACTTACGGCGACAATTTTATCATTAAGGAAGAAATGTCCAGTACGATGTCTGATTGTCAAGGATAAATATAAAGCAAGATAACAAGTTACTGCTAATTTAAACTCAAGATACCAAAACACCTTGATAAAGGAAGACAATTAAAGCAAATGACACAACAAGGATGCTTTAGAACAATGCCCAATTAAAAAAAAACTCAATTTAATAATTTTTACAAAGATATGAAAGTCAAAGTGCACTTTATGTGTTTAATTAACTGAAAAAAGACAATAAACTTTGAGTTAATATAGATGATATTGAGCAAGTTGTCATAAGGTACAAGGCTAAAAACGGATGCTCAAAGAAACAGTAGAGGTCTAAAAATGGATCTTTCCTTTTCTTCTACAGGATCAATTGTAAACAAAATTACATACCTAATCATAGCAAACTCTGATCAAAACGACAATGACAGAGAAAATGTATTGGGGATATTACAATTAATTACTGATTTTGCATATATATATGCACATAGTTAGCGAAATGACGTTATTGCAGTTGATTCAACCCAGGTAGATTATTCCTGGCAGAAATATTTCGAGTTTCTTTTTGTAAGCATACTCTGACTTGAGAACATTCCTTACGTGAATATAATCAGATTGCTTCGCAGAGGAATGATAATGATGCATTTGGGATCATTTTTGTCTTGCGTTCATTCAAGTGTGAATAAGTTTTCTACCATTTCCAAGCCATTTCCATTTTCCACCCAAATATTAGTGATCAAACAATGGAAGTATAGTCGATATGGAATTGTTTTTAGGAAATAGGAAGGTTTTCCGATTATTTTCAACACAGCAGCAACAGAATGCTTTTTCTTACTAGTAACCAGTGATAAACTGAAGAAAACAATCCTCCATTGTAAAAATATAAATTGAAGACGAAACAAAATAAGTTAAATGACATAGAGGTAATACCCGTCTTGAATTTGGGGATTTTGGTACATGTATCAAGGCATCATTGTGTCATGCAAATCAACTTCACTGGCCTTATCTTAACTTGCGACGGTAAAACACCATCATTTTAATCATTATATATATAAGACGGTTACCTCTAATTGTAAAGAAAAAATACTAATTATAAAATGGGCTTTGGGTAATGATAATTAGAGGCAGGCAAATATTAGAATATAGATCACGTGCAATTCAGATATGTTTCAATTATATCAGCTACTAACTGTTAAGGGAAAGAAGCGAAAAGAAACTTCCCAGGTGACGGAGATAACTGTTAGCTAATGCTGATTCATACATGGTATTGAATAATGTGTTTAAATTTGAGGTTAACTAAAATATTTCTTAGAATTTACCAGCAATTTGCATAAACTAATCCCACGATAACATGTCTCAGAAACAGACGTAATCGTTGCTTTATTTGCAAATATTAATCGACAACAGGATGACCTATACTTATAGACAACAATAGTTAGACAATACCCACTGCTGGTTTATTTTACTAATATTATCTGTTTTAAACCTGTTAAGCAGTTTTCCTCAACTTAATTTTTTTTTTCAAAATTTATGATCAAACGTTAATTATTGTTTAGAACAAACTGTCAGTGGGTAATGGCTCAGTGGTTGGAAAAAAATTACATGAAACAATTCTGGATTTTTGGTAGTCACTTTTTATCGGAAAAGTAGTCAGTAATAAAAGCATCCAAAACTAGTAAGGATAGTACATTTCAACAAATATTTCAATTCCCCTAGTTAAAAAGTGAACTTAAAGGAGAAATTAAAGTATTGTGAGTTAAATCACAAAAATCCAAATGTTTTATTACAAATCCAAAGTTATAATTTTACGAATGCATTCAGTTACATTTTGAAGGTGTTGATGTGCTCTGGCCTTGAATTGAATATGCAAACTCACATATAGTCTTACTATTTTACAACAATATAATCCAGAATATCTTTGTATGCATTCACAATAATCCCAAAATATAGTTTTTTTTCCCAAAATGCGAAAAGCACTCTTTTTAAAGCCAATCAATAATTTACATCAATAAATCCTGTAAATGTATAACTGAACACAACTAAAAATTGATTCTTCAAAGAATTATGTTAAGATAGGAATATATAATTCAATTGATCACGACCTTTATATAAAAACCTAAGACATAATACGACTACAAATACGTGGATAGTTTTCCTATAAAATTCGTAAACAAGGTCATGTTTCAATACTCAAGGTTTATCAAATATCCCGACAAATATCGGCTAGACTTTGTGTTTTCCAACAGTACAAATAATGTCATGGTCTCAAGTACAAGTAAACATGTTGATCATTTTCTTAAAATATGACCTATACTTAGAGACAAAAATTATATATTTATGTTGTTTACAAAAATGTCGTTACAACCATGACAATTTACAATCATGGACAAATGTTAAACTCACAATATAGATATACATAATAACCCGTTAAGCAGATCATTTGAAACATTGTCATGCACCATTTTTATTTGCTTTTTAAAACCATAGGCCACTCCACTCTTATATACTCCATTAATGTGTGGAAAATTAGTGACCACTGGTTCACCATGTTTTTCTTAAATATTGTAGAACAACTGGCCCAGTTTTAATTTTTAATTTCTGCTAACAACTAGCTCATATCATTAAAGAAGTTTTATCAAATTTCTTCTTGTATCTTTTAAAGCCATGTGTCAAGATTTGTTTTTCTTATATGTGAAGGAAACTTGCTGAACTTTAATCAGTTCATATTTGAGGACATCTGTCTCAGGATTTTAAGTTACGTATTTTTTTCATAAATTATAACGATTAGTGACACAACATTTTTCATAAAGCCTGCGGACCAAAATATAATTCACATGTCCTGGGCAAAAACTGCTAATTGATTTTAAAATTAAAGTCTTACATACCGGCAGATAATAATTTTACCGTTTCGTTATATGTTTAAAAACATTTTGCACAAGGTTCTGTTGTTGTATATAATTAATTGTAGACCATAGCAAACACAAGCACTCATTTCATGACATCAATTTTTATTTACCTATAAGTTTTTAAAATATTCATATTAAGTAATGATGCGACCAAATTTTTGTATTTGGCACATTAGATTTTGCGGACTTGACCTTATGCAAAATCAGCTTCATTTTGTACTTGACCTGAAGTTTTTTTTATCTGTTTTGTGCTAAACATGGTTTTCTCAAAGACGTGAACATCTAAACATTTCCGATAAATTGCCAGGTCTACCTGTTATTTACTACACATTTGGTGTGATAATTTTATTAATAGGCTTCTAATTATAATTATAACTAAGATTTTCTTGTAAATATTATGAACCTTGTATAAAGTTATTTTCCCTTAGGTAACTTTGTTTAGAAAATATTGTAACCTGAGGTCATGAAGTAGACTATATAAACATGTTACTAAATAAATTATTTATTAATGATTTAAGACCTTGGAGGAATCGATTGCATTTATTTTTGTGCTGAAGAGTTCAATTTGGGCTAGAATTTAATTATTAAAAGTATTTAATTCACTTGATTTTCTTTGGAAATACAAAGAGCTTTTTACAAATAACATTCCTGGATAGAGAGACTAGTATTTAAAGAGGAAAACTTCTGAAAGTCAAACCAACGTTTAAGTTCATCGAAAGGTATTGTTATGAATTAAATGATAATCAGAGCGTAGAGATTCCGGAATTATATTTTTACTTTTTAACCTAGAATATTACGTAAACATCAGCCAGCAATTATGCAAATTCCCATAGAACGTGGAGAAAAAAAAAGATAAATTGTTGCTTAAAGGATCGATATTAGTTATGGTTTATTATACCAATAGGTCTTTTGGATCAATTTGCATTGCTTGGTCTTCTTACAATTTATAGCAGAGATAAAAGTTCAAGGTTATTTTCATCAGACCCTCTCTAGGTCCACACCAAATACAATCGTGTATTCATTCGATGAGCTATTTGCATAATAGAGTTGTGAAGGAGAGACAATTTAACTCGCTCTCTTTTTCCATTCTCTCTTTCTCTCTCTCAATCTTTCTTAATAATCATACAGCTGCATTATTTGTTATGTAAATTTAATTGTTTGAATTTTTTGTTAACGTTTGATGTTGCTTCTGATAATTAACTAGAGTTTCTTCTTCTTCTTTTTCTTCTTCTTCTTCTTCTTCTTCTTCTTCTTCTTCTTCTTCTTCTTCTTCTTCTTCTTCTTCTTCTTCTTCTTCTTCTTCTTCTTCTTCTTCTTCTTCTTCATCTTCTTCTTTAACGTTTGACGTATATATATATATATATATATATATATACTTTTGTATAGACGTACGTACATAAAGTTTTAAAACGAAACGATTCATCAAATATAATTTTTTATTTCAATCCTTTATGATTCGCCGCTACTCGTAACTTATATTTCTAATGTAAGTTTTATTATTTTGAGGCGTGGCTTCACATTGACAAACAATGTAATCAGTACACTGAAAAGAACTGATCTTGCATATTTGTTTATAAAATGATGCAAAGTGTTTATTTCGCTTTACAGTGGAAAGCTACCGCTGTCAAAAATATTAATATTTGCGTATTATCTTCTGACATTTGAATTGAAAACAGTATCAATACCCTTTTATGTCTGGGCCATATTGATATTTTTATGTAAAACAAAAGGTGATGTCTCTATAACCATCCTCATTGCCCTTTTAACATAAGCAACAACATTTATAATGGAAGGGTTGAACGTCTTACTCTAATGCTTCTATTTTCAAAGAAAAAAGAAAATATACTTTTGAATGAAAGTAAACGTACTAGCATAAAGTATTAGACCACCGGGAATGGTCGACTATTTGTTGTTATTCATTTGGGACACATTTACTGTGGTGACGTTATAAAGGGATCACTATTTTAGTATTTATGGTTTTTTCTTCAGGAGGAAATATGTTTGGATTAATAAACAAGGTAAAAACAACAAACATAAATGGTAGTTTGTTTCGCTGAATATCTATTTGTTTGAAAAGCTATAAATATCAATAACGATATTTCCTGGTAATTATCATTTAGCTAACTTCAGATTTTATCAACTTTTCAATTATTAAAACTACAAATGATTTACACACATATGTTATTATAACCACATATAATTCCTTGACATGTGCACGTTGAAATATTTGATAAGCATTTTACATCAGATTAATGAAGTGTTTAAAATAATATTTTATTTCCCGAGAATACAAAATTAAAATAAGTAGAACATATTATACATTTATAATCAAGTGTGTCGAATTGCTTCCACTTCGTATCGTCTCGGGAATATATACAGGTTCATACGTTGTTTACATTTCTTGACTATATGCGTCCATTCTTATTATCACGTCCTTCGAGTGAAACATTTAAAACTTTCAAAACTACAGCTTGAATTTTGTGAGCATCTTTTCCGGTCGAGCCTGAGACTCAAACAAACGCAGATGTAAGATTGCAGTGGTCGGAAAAGGCCTTTCGCCCCCCTCTCTCTCTCTCTCTCTCTCTCTCTCTCTCTCTCTCTCTCTCTCTCTCTCTCTCTCTCTATATATATATATATATATATATATATATATATATATATATATATATATATATATATATATGTGTGTGTGTGTGTGTGCATGTGTGTGTATGTGTGTGTCATTTAAAGGCACGTTGCTTTGCCATTAAATCTATTTCTTTCCGTCTGTGTGAAAATGGATTCTTTCAAAAAGGATTTTTATAAAATTCGCATGCAACATTGGAATAGGGAAGCTCTCTAAACGGCACTCGATCACTAACTACAGACCTAGACATAGGGTACTAACTACAGAACTAGACATAGGGTATGACATATCTGACATTTCAGACCGAAATAGAAGGCTCCAGTAATGTACAATGATAACGTATTTATTATCTTTATTTTATTTTTCCAATTGTCCTAAATAACTCATTGTACGTATTATAGCGAAAAGACATGCAACAAGCAAACTATTAAGATCATGTTATCTCTGCTTATCTACATATATACGAGTGCCTCTGTTGTTTATGAAATATATTTGACAATAAACGTGACATGTGTGTCAGGATTCGTTATCTACACATATATGATGTGTCATATAGTTGACACTATAAGCATGAATTCAGCCACATCATAGGTATGCTATTATGAGAAACACCATAATGAAAACAGTTTCGATAATATGCGTACTTGTAATCCCAACTCGGGCAATTGTTTTGGCGCAAGATACGACCGTGATAGAGTCCTTACTGCGAACGGTAGCGGAATTGGAGAAGAAACATCAAGAATGCAGTAGCTATCAGAGCAACATGTTGTTAGAAATGACGTATGTAAAGGCAAAGCTAGAACAATCTGAGAGACGAATCTCAGAACTAGAAGATATTGTTTTCAATGTGAGGTTTGATGAATACAGTGACACTGTGAGGGTACCTTTGGAGAACGACACGGTTGATAAAACTACAAATGAGGCTCTTACCAAGTTTACTAAAGAAGAGGAACAAAACTGCAGTATACCAGAACTTAAAAAGACGATTTCAAATGAACCAGGTAATCAGTATGTTTGTTTCGTCACTCTGTGCAAATCCATTTTTTCTTTGTTTTTGTTTTCTTGCCAAAATACATAACGTTATTGTAATGCCGGTAAGAAAAAGAAAGAATTTAAAAGCCATGGGAAGGATCTTAAACTAATGCCACATTCTAACATCATCGTGAATTCAGTCACAACAAAGGTATAGATGAAAAGAAACAAAATAATGAGGATGATGGCTTTTATAATCTGCATAGGTGTAATTACAGTTCAGACAACATTTACGGAGCAAGACAGTGATAAAGGTCTTGACTTATTTTTAAAGAACTAGAGCTGAGTTATGTAGAGAACGAACTTTAAGAATATGAGACGAATACCAGAACTATTGACGATGTTAGTTAGGTTTGATGAATTCTCTGGAAACCCGAGCGTAGCAATGGAGAATGACACAGTAGATACACCAAAGAATGAAACTGTTATCAAATTTATTTAAGACTAATAGTTAAAACATGCTATTTTTTGTTTAAACTTAAATATTATTTTCTAATTTTCCGCGCTTTATTCTTGAAACATAGGACATCATTTGAAAAAAAAGACAAGTATAATATCTGCAACCATTAAAAAATGTTTCAGTGCTATATATTTAACGCTAATATTAACCTTTTTCAAGAAGTACTACCAAGGCTTTATCCCTCGTTTCAGGTATTGCAAGAAGAAAACGTCTAGGTATTGCGATGAAACAGATTGCATTTTGTGCAACGTTTGCAGATATAGCTGTACAGGTCCATGTCAATGAAATAATTCGTTTCAATATTGTTTCGGAAAACGATGGAAATGTTTTTAACAAGCAAACTGGAATTTTTACGTGTCCCCTGTCAGGTACCTATTTCTTTACAGTAAGCCTTATGACACAGTCTGGGTACGAAATGACCGTACATTTAATGGTCAATGGGGAAATTAAAGCCAACAGCTTTGCTTCTGGAAGCACTAACTGGGACCAGGGCTGTATTTCAAGCATAGTGCGATGTGAAGCTGGACAAAACGTTTGGATCGGCGTGCGAAGCGGAACACAGTTATATGGGGACTATTACACATCTTTCTCTGGTTTCTTTCTCTGGGGAGATGCAACAGGAAGTAGATGAGAAAACATAAAAAAAACAACATAGGATTCAAAATCAAGTACCGGCCTTAATTCCATGTATATCGTTTACGTGTGAAATAACAAATGCAAGACGCATTGCTGAATTCTGTGTAATTCATTTTTCTTCCATAGTTGTTCATTAATGTGCTTTGTGTCCTTTATTGCGTAAGACAGTACAAATACACATACAATAAATATATCTTGCATTTGATTCAACATATGTAGTTTGAAAATGCATAAAATATTTAACCTGTTACTTGATAGATGAATTGTTTTAACACATATTTGTTCCTAGGCAGTATTATACCCTTTCTTTCTTTTCTTTCTGAGATTGCTTTAGATGCAAAATTCTACTTCCTTTCAAAATGACGGTCGACAGGAAAAGTACCATAGACGTTTAATTTAATGACTTTTTCAAAAATATCAGCTTAATGTACAATTACAATTATGCATATTTGAACATGTTCTATTGCCAGCCAAAAAAAAAACAATCGGACGTGACGGATATGTTTATCTGCAGAGAAAAAAGGATATATTATATACCATTAATACCGGTTAAATAAAGTACAAGAATAAACGAATCTGAAAGTGAAAATGAATTTAAAGAAGCACGAATTCACAATGGATTTATTGTTATGTGTTTTCTGGAATTTGATTTTAATGATTATACTAGAGAACATACCAACACAGAGTGTCTATATTTTGATTGGAAACAATAATGAATATGAATTTTAGACATACCACACGATTCTTTTTCTATATCTGTCATTTGAAATGATATTTGGCTTAATGACGTCAACGTCTCTCTCTCTCTCTCTCTCTCTCTCTGCATGTTCCACATACACATTTACATGTGCATTATGATCGCTTGATAGAGCTGTTTCCATATATATATATATATATATATATATATATATATATATATATATATATATATATATATATATATATATATATATATATATATATATATATATATATGCAACTTTGGTATTGATTAAAGTTAGTAATACTCAAATGTTGGATCTAATGAGACTGTTTTGTTAGACTATTTTTGGTCCTTATCATTGTCTAATAGATATTATCTAATTGTCTAATAGATATAAAAATTAAATAAGATATGGCTGACTATGAAGGTAAAGCAATAAAGGAGAACGGAAGTTTTGAATCGAATAAACCAACCACATATAAAAAAATAATATTGAGTTCGTACTTCGTAAAAATAACACTGAAGGATTCATGTCAATTTATGCCATACGGCGTCTGCTATGCATTCTTTTATTTCTTAATGTGCTTTCTTGTAAATATATGAACTGGGAAATTTCCAAACGGAGTATTATCAATGTATACTTGTCAGATATTTAAATTCTCATTCAAGCTGCTGTGCTAATATATGTTGAATTCCCGTTAGATGCTATAAATTCTCTACCATGCTTAGGAAATAAAACGTCCTTGATAAACAAGTATTAAATTAATTAATTATATTTGCCTGAATTGATATTCAATATATTTACAATTAACTAAAGTTAGTGCACATAAGATAAATTCAAAGTTTGCAGAGAGAGTCTTAAATTTCTGTTACATTCCGTACAAATCCAACATCATAAATTTCCCGCCAAACAATCCAAACATGTTTCGGTGTTAAATATTTTCTAGCCTGACAGATTCATGTGAGACCTTTGAACCAATTTTGAATAAAAGCTTTCCCATCTTGATTATGTAAACCAATAGGATTGCGTCCGAATATAAAATTCCCTTTTGACGCCATGTCTACCTTTTCTAACATCGGCTTCCTTACAACGCTCACGCTTCGTCCTATACTATTTCTGTGCATGTTTGATTTTCCTTTCTCTATTGTTGTAATTTTTAAAACTCATTTTAAAAACGATAAAAACTGTTGCAATTAGCATCATCATTATCAATATTATTATCAATACTTCTTCTACTACTACTACTGAAAATAATAATAATAAAAATAAAAAACAAAATAATATTATTATTATTATTATTATTATTATTATTATTATTATTATTATTATTATTATTATTATTATTATTATTATTATTATTATTATTACAACTATATATGGAATCGAGAAAGAAATTTGAATTTTGAGTATTTTAAAATTGGAAAAAAAGAACATCCCTTTCTGCCTCAGCCATATTGGCATGGTATATATATATATATATATATATATATATATATATATATATATATATATATATATATATATATATATATATATATATATTCTAACGTATATGCAATTTAATTACGCATGTGTTAGTTTTAATTTTTTATTTTATTTTATTTCATTGCTAATTATTATAAGAATAACTTTGTACACTGGATTTGACATTTATTGAAACATTTAGTTTTTTCAGTAAATAACCCTACTGCTATATTGTATTTTTACCTGACCTAGTTCCTTACTTTAATTCGGAATAAATGGAGTACTATTATATATAATGAGATAGCAAGGCAAATAATGCAATTAAGGTAGTTGTATCTGTCCCACTAATTGAAGAAATAAGTGTAGAAAATCAATCGGATTATATCCATTGTGGAGCGACAAATCTTCGGAATTCGAAAATTATGAATAATCTGGACTATACGCTTTTACATTTGCAACAACAAGGAAGGGATGAACTTACAGTTATTATAATTTTTATGAACACATATTTCCAGAATTTCCTATGACAAAAAAATTATGCATGACGCTGAAATTGTGAATTCCAAACCTGTGAAACAACACCCATCCAAGATGAACCCTCTGAAACTGAAAGCCTTTTAAAAGGAAATTCAGTATTTGCTGGAGAATGATTTCATAGAGGCCATTAAAAAGTGACCGGAGTACATCATGACATACTTTTTTCCGAAACCATATAAAACTTTCCGTATGTGCACTGATTATAGAAAGGTGAAAAGTTTGACAAAAACATTTACATGACCACTAATCGATTACTTCATTGATCAAATTGGAAATGCCAAGTACGTCACTCAATTGGATCTTCTGAAAAAATTTTGGCAAATTGCACTAACGGAAAGGGCAAAGTAAAGTTTGTCATTCGTGACTTTAGATCGATTTTTTTCAATAGAAAGTGATGCCTCTTGGGATTAATGATTCGCCAAGTACTTTTCAAGGTTTGATGAATATGATCACCTCTGGTCTAGATAATTGTGAGGCTTACATTGATGATGTCATCATCTACATCACCTGGAAAGAACATATAGCAACAATCGGAAATTCTCTGACAGACTCACTGATGCAAATTTTACAATCAATTTATCCAACAGCGAGTTCTACCGTGCTTGCGTAAATTTCTAGGACATATTGTAGGACATGGAACAATTAAACCTATAGATTTTAAGGTCAAGGCTATATGGGCAAGTAGGTCATTACAACTACAATATACCGCTTATGGATGCTAACTTCTGTGAATGCAATCATGAAATTACATGACCATACATAAAGCGGAGCTACAAATGATAACAGTGTGCAGATTACTTTTCAAAAAGTAGCTGCAATCGCTGTGTATATTTATATACAACATATGGGGGAGAGAGAGCATTATAAGGTAAACTATCACTAAACAGCACATTCAATCACTCTAAGATTTAATTACAAAACAAATGCATTGATTTATTTATTAGTGTAAAATCTGGATGAAAAAAACCTGGAAAGTAAATTAATTTTCAAAAAAAAGTTTTCATCGCATCGGCGACAAAAGCAAATAATAATTTATTAACACATCACTTAATGTATGAGCATCTTTATGTCTAAATATTAATCGCTTTCCAAACCATACGTTGAGGCAAGGGCATTTTTTAAATGCAATGGTATTGAACACAAAACTAATATTAAAATATTTCGAAATCCCCAAAAAGAACGACTTAACTTCACTACACGTTATAAAACAATTCATTTTTATGTATCTCCCCTAATGGTAACTGCTAAAAACAATAATGAAAGTTTACTCAAACTCCTGTGCACTATGTATTTGATTCATCAAACGATTCGGATGTCAATTCTCCTTTACAGGATTAACCGGATTCAACGAGTTTGAAATCAATATAAACTATTACAATTGTCGCGAGTCTATGCTCTTAAAAAAAGTAACAGAAAAGAGCGAAGACAAAAAGTTTTGTAAACTTTAACAATAAATTATATCCTTAGAGTACTAAGAATTAAAGACACAAATCATAGTAATAAAACGTCCTTAATAAAATGCACTTCAAGCCCCGAATAGATTTCAAATTGAAGGCAATGACAAGCCTGTTTTGGCCTGCGTCGTAGAGATGTGTCAGCAGTCTTCTCTTAAATCACATCAGTATAACTTCCATCTTCCAAGAAAGTTGTCAGAACACTTTGATTTACAGAGAAAATAATCACATGAAATCAATAATTTGAAGAAAGTAAAATTCAACCCAAACTGGTCACAACAATTTAAAGTGCCAAATCTTAAAGAAGAACTGATAAAATTATTACAGTCACAAGATAATTGAGTTCTGTTTTACCTGAGGACACAAATTAGCATTTTCTAGAAAGAACAGTTACCTAATGTAAAATAGCTTTGTAACATGATTTAATGAGCCTTGTTTATTTAAACCACAATAGTCTATAACATTCGGTTTGGATTCTCGAAAATCCTGAACTAAAATGAAAATGTTTACCTGTATAACAATTCAATTAATTAGCTCATACACATATAGAATAATGCAGATATTTTTAGTTCTTTACATAAATTGAAATTAACTGTTTTTAAAAAGTCAATCAGGTCAAACAGAACTGAACTCAATTTTGGACAAGGTCAAGTTAACTGCCCTCAAATAAGATACGCTTTCTTGTTTCCCATTATAAAGCAGAATTTCGCTTTTCTCCAGAACTGAATCTTATTTTCCTCTATATGGACCCTGTTCTAATAGTATCCAAAACTTTCTTTTTATATACTACTTTACCTACAAGAAGCTTTCTAATAAGTATTTTTTCTGTATATTATTAAAGAGCTTTGCAATTGGTCAGAAGTTTGTACTTGCCCGATGAATTGTCGTGTAATGGAAACTGATGGCAATGACTTGCTAAAGATGGCATTTCTAATTTTTGAGCAGAATAATAGTTTAAATAACCATCTGAAAAATGTGTGGCAATGAGAACAGTTTGAATATAAAGTCGATGGTAATGTAATTGGTCAATCTGTATGAAAACCAAATGCCAGGACTAGCATTTTGTTTTGGTGCCATAAAGAGCTTTACATCATTGGTTCACATGCTAAATATGACAAGGAATTTAAGGAATTGAACCAGGATGATCTGGAAATTATATAACTACAAACTTATCAACTTCCATAATTTAAGAAGGAACAATGTATCGATCTTAATGAGTACTGTTGATATCGTTGTCAGATACCCATGTTTATCAAAGATAGTCATATCTTTGTAGACTTTCCTGGCTCACTCATAGAATCATCCATCAATATCATATTATTGTTTATAGAGTATTATCAAAACATTCTAGTTGTGCTAGAATTCAGTGTAAAATAAGAATAATTATATCATGATCTGCAGGTGCATCACGCTACGGCAGATCAGGATATTTGTTGTTTGACTTGCTTTATAAGTGAACATATATGATATTAACCTGGCCATTATCGTATTTATACGACATTTCATTACATATGTGCATTAAAATCAAACAGTATATGGTTATTGGCGGAAGCGGCTCATGTTTAGTAACGGATTAAGCGACTTCTTGTTGGCAGTATCTGTTTAAAACTGTATCGTATGCTGAGAGTCTTTTCATGCATTCTTAAATTAAGATACAGTACTTATCAAAATCGGTCCATAGGTCGTGCTTATGATATGATATGCCCTACAAAAACTGTCTGCCTGGTATGTAACCGCCACTGCTTTTTAATCATTTATCATATTCCTCATAATCATCGATAATTATCATTGTTGGTTAAAGTTAAGTAAAGACACAGCTTGTAAAACGTATTTGTTTTTTTTATACACATGACGTTACCAACAGCCTGAATATTGATGTATTTTACTGAATCGGGATTTATTTTATAACTTTTGAACGTCTGTGACATCGTTGGTGCCAAAAAAACAATCGTTTATCGCAATGTATAAGTGCTATAAGCAGTGCTCTACAAATTGGTATTTTGCATAAAGTTCGGATTTTTAATGAACATGAATATCCCCTTTTTTCCTTACTGGTTATACTGGCAATTTAAAAAAGGCTTTGCACATATTAGGTTTTGTTAAAAGAAGTTTCGATTCCTTTCATGTTGGTATGTGATTGATTGGTGTAGTATGGTAGGTAATCAGCTTGACCTTATAGCAGATGCGCTTCTATAAAATTAACGCTAGCCCCGCTTGGTCAATTTCACTTCCTGGACTCCAGGGTAAATTGTAAAAATGAGGAGCCTTTAACTATTCTTACATTTTATATATTTCATGATTCATTCATTGCATTTTCAGAAGCTGGTATTGTTTAGTCTGGCAAAATTTATTTTTCCTATTGTAATAGCTGCTAAAGATAGTGTACTTTAGACTAATTCAGGCTGATTTGTTTGGATCACATGAGAACAGTTATTTTAGTTCGCCGTGTATTAGATCATATACTGTTTCCACAAGTACAATATTCAAAGAAATTTCAGCCACAGTACATGAAAGTAACATAGAAGTATACCAACATTCTCTCAGCTGTGCATGTTGCAAATGCAAACGAACTTCACTTCACAAGTGTCACTCTCTCGTAAGTTCTTGATATCCATAGAGCGCCCCCATAACCTAGATCAACTCTCCATAATGTAGCACCGAGTTACTCCAATTATCCCATTGGAGGAAGCGGGACCTCGTTTGCTTCATTTTTTTATTTTTATTTTTAAATTGGTTTGTTTCCCTGGCAAGTAAAAACAACCAAGATTGAGAAAACGTAGATTGCGTAATGTAATCGAGATTTGGAGGGATTCCAGTCTGTCAAATTACTAATATTAATGACAGCTACCGCCTTTCTCGACCTGTCCAAATGTCAGCCAAGACTACGTATTCTCATCTTCGCTAGCCAAGTTACAATATGATAACCATATCTAAACCTTGGCGAATACAACATATATTTTGGTGTTTTGTCCTAGCGAAATCTGTCGAAGAACGCTCCCGGCCAATTTCCTTAAGACAAAGCGGAAGTGACGTATTGCAGGGCACTGTGCATTTCTACTTTCGTTGATAGTTGCATTCATTAGCTATGACCGTACAAATTAGAACGAGTGTAATGAAGCAATATTGTTTTACATTGTATCCTGACATTAAGATACATTATCAGACATTGAGTTAAGCACTTACAATTAGTGAATGAAGGGTGGCAAAAACGTACATATAAGATTGTTGGGATAACTGAACATAATTGACGTAAGAGTATGGATTTCCCGTTTCTTTCAATATACGTTATTGCCGCAAGTGTTAATAATTTACTTATGGCGAACGTACCGGAAATAAGTTCTCCAACCTACTTGTTCCTCTCTATTATAAGATTGGGAAAGAGGAAAAGAGGAGTGTATACATTTGTATAACCTATATTTAACAATGAGAGAGAGAGAGAGAGAGAGAGAGAGAGAGAGAGAGAGAGAGAGAGAGAGAGAGAGAGAGAGAGAGAGAGAGAGAGAGAGAGAGAGAGAGAGAGAGATTATGGTTTCATCTCCGATTTCTGGGAAAAGGATTAGTAAATAGAGAAAGGGAAATTTATACGGGTTTTAATGTCTTCGTCCCATCGAATGCGTGAATTTAGGTTTTAATAAATTACGAGAGAAAAATATAATTCCTTACATGTTTCAAATTTTAATAATGTTAAAATTAAATTTGCTTATCATATATTTCTTATGTCAACAATGTTTATATTATGCAATATTTTCTTTCTCACAGCATTTTTATTGGGGGTGGGGTAGGAACAATAAATATATTTTGAGGAAATATCCAGGCTATCAGAGTAGCTTGAAAAAATTACCTTTGCACTGATATATATAGACAAAAAACTAATTTTTGTTCATCTTATTAGTTGGAACAAATAGAAAACAAATATTTTGACTGGAAAAAGAAAATTCCATTCCTCCTACTCTGAAGATTAAGGTAGTCGGTCACTAGTGTATATGCGTTAGTTGTCCATATTATTACGATTTTCTTTTGAAGCAATAGTAAGGTATAAAAAGGTATGCTTTAACTATTAAGCAGAACTAAATTTTAGTTGAGAAACGCAATAGAAAGTTCATTACTTGTGGAAGATGGAAACGGAGGCTTCGCTCCACTGGGTTCGAAAAGCTGCCCACCGTTTAAGCACAGCAAACTGAAGTCTAGTCATTTTTCCGCCGAAAATAAACTATGCAGTGCGAAATAGATATTTATGTCAACTAAAGTTTGCTGCATAAACAATTTGTAAAATGATTTTTTTTTACAAAAAGGAATCAAACGAATCTATCGAAGGACAAAAGTTGTAATTGCCTAATTTCTTGAATATCAAGTAATATAGAGATGGATTGCATTTTATACAAGTCAAATATTGGGGGAAAAAATCCAGGACGTGTTCAGCCATTCATCCTTCTAAAACAACTGGAAATCGTCTCAAAGCGATGTTCGGACAAACTGCAAACGTCAAGTGGTAGGCAATAGAAGAACAAATACAAATATATTACTTCTACCTTTTTATCGTCTTACATCACATAACTTGTCATTATTTGAAGTGGCCAGAGTGAGAAGTTTAGAAATAATTGTATTGATGCCCTCAAATTTTCTTTTCTTTCTAGAAATGTTGAAACAGTAAACCGAAGGAATACTGCTAAAAGTATCCAAACTGTGCGATGTCTCCCATGATTCTTGTCTTCTTTCCACTGTAAACCTTCTGTGTTTCCCTGAATGCTTTCTACGTTGCTAGTATTTTTAATATCACCGCACGGCTGATACATTGCATACATATACAACGTTACTATCAGCGACACGGCTGATACATTGCATGAATATACAACGTTACTATCAGCGACACGGCTGATACATTGCATGAATATACAACGTTACTATCAGCGACACGGCTGATACATTGCATAAATATACAACGTTGTTATCAGCGACACGGCTGATACATTGCATAAATATACAACGTTACTATCAGCGACACGGCTGATACATTGCATGAATATGCAACGTTACTTTTAGCGGACAACACGCGCTCATGCCAAATTATCATCGCTCATAAAACTAGGGCTCAATGATGGAATAATATCAGATCAGGATTTTGCAGAAATGATTATGGTTTATCATGAAACAAATGTAAATCCAAAACCTGTTGTTTCCGGCAAGGACAGTTCAAGTCTAAATATGACGCATGACGCCTTTCGACATTTAAAATCAGGTCTTAAATAATAATGTCGCAAGAATTGCTAGAATAAATCGTCGCTAGTGCAACACCGAACCATGATGATATCAGCGAGCTCAATCAACAGCAATTCCAGCCTAAGAAATAGCATTAGTGCAATTGCTGGCCAAATATTAGATCAAAGTCAATCGGTGGGTTGCAAGCAAATAATTAATTGGTATTTGCGTATAACAATAAATCTGATGAAACCCCAAATTGGCACGTTGTTGGTATTCCTAAGGGCAATTATCATATAGAACAGATCAACAGTGAATTCCAACACAGGATTAAATCTATCACAGGAAAAGAATCGCTATAATGGTTTACGAGCCAGCATTATAGAAATACCGACAACAGATTATGCCATATATATATATATATATATATATATATATATATATATATATATATATATATATATATATATATATATATATATATATATATATATATAT